>JAVYIG010003219.1:0-206163 GCA_035222895.1 Strongylocentrotus droebachiensis
GAAGCGCAGCCGATGGCTGTATTTGCTCACAACTTACAAATTATGCGCGATACATTCAATATTGGATGATTGGATCTTTCTCTCTCTCTCTCCCTCTCTCTCTCTCTCTCCTCTCTCTCTCTCACGGACACATACAGCAATAAACACACTCATGCCTTCTCTTATCGTCTATCCATCTCTCGTTGTCCTTATTATGCCCTTCTTGGTGGGGGGGGGGGGGGAAGGAGATAATAATAATATTGTAATTAAAGGTATTACAAAGTTTTGGTATGGGGTCATGAATTTGGTTCAAATTAACATATTGGAAGCGTAAGTGTTCCTACAATATTCATTGATCGTTGCCGCGGTTGAAATCGAGTCTAAAATTATGAAATTGTAAATAATAAACTTCTTAGGTCGTATAGCTTCATGTCAAGGTCAAGATATTAATCAAGCTATAAAACAATGTTTTTTGACTAAAATCGACCGATTAGCTATTCCCATTTGGAAATTATATATCACAACTACAAATTCAGAGATTTTCATGGTCGCAGCTACCATTGTACGGCCATAGGCGCTATTTGAAATTTATCAAAATTTACCGGGAGCACCGGTAAATTTTTATATTCAATTTTTCTCGAAAACAGAAGTGTTTTAGGGGCTAATTTTTGTAGTGCTTATGATACATCCAAAGGGGCATCCAAATTTATCAAAATTGTAAAGATTCACTATCCACCCAATTTTCAAAATTTCCCAAAACTTTGTATTACCTTTAAAGAGAAGGTTGAGTTCTGGGAAGAGGTAAAAAATAATTTGTGAGCGTCATCATTCTTATTATGCAAGTGTGGAAGAACATCAGATAAGACATGTTCCCTGAAAAGCATGGCTCTTCAAACGCCTTTAAATTCTAAATATGTCATGTTCGTTCGTTCGTGTCTCCTTAGTCTTAGATCAAGATTAAATCTTGATCTTCGGAGTAGTTGCTACAACCGGCCGTGTCAGACACGTTGCCCCGGGGTGCGAGATAGGACTCTTGTAGTCTTGTAGCTTCATGTAACATCGTAAAACTCGGGGGTAGGATTTTACGCCACGTGTTCGTGTAGTCCCATATACATCTTTCTGTGTACAGTGATTGTAACTTTACCAAGACTTGGCCAAATTTCTTATCATTTTGATGATTCCAGAAACTTGCAATACACACAAAGTCTTATATGCTAGATGATCAACCTTTTCTGGTCGATTCCACACCGTTTCTTTCACAATGCAATCGCATGACCAGAACTCAACTTCATCTTTAACACAAATAATTATGCGCCGATGCTCTTAATTTTGTTACAATTTGCCTATTTTTTATATACCACTTGTTCTGAATGCATCTGTGTCCATGCATGTATTAAAGAAGAGACTCGTGATTACTGGGGCCCTTGGGGGAATCGTATAATTAAATCTGTTGAGTATTACTGAGTGTATTAAATATTCAGGCACTTCTCCTTGTCATCTGATTACCGTCTTTTCTCTTCCTCTGATCGGTTGATAGTATGTTAGCTTGTATTCATATTCCATGCAAAATTAACGAAGCATAATACATTTTACAAAACATTTCTCTCTCTGAATCCCTATCTTATCTTATTTATGTCTCCTCTCCCCTATATGTACCTGTCTCTCTCAATCTCCCCCCTCTCGCTATATATATATATATATATATTAATGTATATCTTTATTTTTACTAGAAAGCGTCATTAGACGGACATTTAGAGTGAAAAAAATCAGTCATTAGGTAGACATTGTCATTGTCATTAGGAGGACAATTTCGTGTCCTCTTACCGTTTGTTCGCCTTTATTTCTCATAGAAGACCTATTTTTTAAATATATCTCTCTCTTTATAATACTTTTACTTAAGGCGTCATTAGGACGGACATTTGGAGTGTAAAAGTGAGTCATTAGGTAGACATTGTCATTGCCATTAGGAGGACAATTTCGTGTCCTCTTACCGTTTGTTCGCCTTTATTTCTCATAGAAGACCTATTTTTTAAATATATCTCTCTCTTTATAATACTTTTACTTAAGGCGTCATTAGACGGACATTTGGAGTGTAAAAGTGAGTCATTAGGTAGACATTGTCATTGCCATTAGGAGGACAATTTCGTGTCCTCTTACCGTTTGTACACCTATATTTCTCATAGAAGACCAGTTTTTTAAAAATATATATCTCTCTTTTTATATATACTTTTACTTAAGGCGTCATTAGACGGACATTTGGAGTATAAAAGTGAGTCATTAAGTTAATTAGACATTGTCATTAGGCAGACAATAATTATACAGACGATTTTTTTAGGATTAGTGTTAGGGTTTATAGTTAGGGTTAAGGTTAGGATTTTTACGATATCCACGTAATGTACCCGATAGTACTTTTATATAAATATGTACGCAATAAAAGATGCAGATGATAAATGCTTTATATCGAACAGTTTTTAGTTTTGGTTTTTAAAACTACTTGATAAAGATGTAATGTACGTCGAAATTTCTTGATCTCATAAAAAAAACTGTTGAATTTAAGCATGAATCTTTTCTTCTTCACTAGTTATTGCGTGATAAAATGCCATTAAGTGGATATTATGGGGAAATATATATATATATATACATATAATAAAATAACAAATATAATTATTTCCCCTACACACATATTCTGCGACATCAGAAAGTAGCGCCTAAACATATAAGGCTGATTACCTTACTACTCACACGGACAGGATGTGCATTACAGTACGTTGAACATTTTGAAATTCAAACCCACCTTACTATATTTTCCGCTAATGATCGTGTACGGGCTCTTGAGCAATTGTGATAGTCAATTGGAGTCAACTGACATTAAGTGACGTTGACGACTGATGCTCAGTCATATTGTTGAGACCTTTACCATGGCACAAGCAGGAGGCGCGATAGCTCAGTCGCTAGAGCATTGGTCTCGTTATCCGGTGACCCGGGTTCGAAACCAAGTCGATGTGCTAGTGCCCTTTGGTAAGGCATTAATCCTCATTACCAGGTCCCTTAGAGAGGACCTTAAGCCGTCGGTCTTCTGGTTGCTTACTAACAAGCATTTATTGCTTTCTTAGCTGTCAGGTAAAATAACCACCACTATCACCACTATCACTACAGGAAACATCTATGTACTTAAGTATAATTTCACCGACATCCAACCAGAACGTGTTGTATTTCAATTCAGTTCAATTCATCAATTCATCTTTTTTCTTTAAAATATAATTCAAAGAAGTAATACTGGGTGGGGATTACTCAAGAAATAACAATGGTAAATTGGAAGTTCACCCTAATATTAACTTGGTTTTTAATAAAAGCAGAAATTCGAGAAAAAGCCACAAGCCGTAATATTTGTACAATTTAGTAACAACTAATGAATTCAATTTGCATTCTGAATATAAAGATACAGTAATCTAAAACAGACGACTGTAGAGACGTGTATAAATCCGAATAGGCCTACATGACGAAAATTGTTTATTTATTAAGCTCGTAGCACTGACCTCAAAATAGATGCACAAATATAGTATCCTATAATCCAGTATAAGAAGGGCTTAGTGTGAATATATTAGGTGATGCATGAATAAGTAATAACAATTTAGAAATGATAACGCGGGTATTAGTTTTGTCAACCATTGTTAGTACAGATCTTTGAGGGAATGAGTCCTACTGATCCGACGATACAGCTTAGATTCAAGAGAAAGAAAGGGGGAGGTCAAGCAGGGACTTATTCCTTCTTATTTTGAGCAAAAATGTACATAATTGCTTCATTTACACTGCAAGCACAAATCGTCTATTTTCCTGATATGTGTTTCGTCGGACTTGCATAGCAAGTACCAGCAAACACGACGAATAACCCAAATAAAAAATTCCACCTCTGGCCGGGTTGTAGTTCACTGTTTTTTGCAGTGTAAATCAAAAATTCGGTACGATGCCGGTTTTTTATCACGAAATTCTCCTCGCTTCTGTGAGATCACACGCAGATCGAGCTAGTATCGACACGTCGCGCATGCGCACTACTCACCAACACATCGATTGGAGCAAACACCGACGGGTTTTTCCAAGGGGGCGTTTCACAAAACTTGTCATCAGTAACAATAACAAATATAGCATATTACGCTTAAAGGTAAAGACCAGTATTGGCAACGCCCCAATTTCAAAAAATGAAATGGAAGCTCTCATTACCAATCATGTGAAAGAATATGTTTTGACTAATACATGATGATAAAAAATTTGCCGGGAAACCGCCTACTAATTCATATATTTGGTAAATTTATTTCTCTCATGGTCTGGTGAGAGAGATAGGGTAGTCCCATATACATCTTTCTGTGTATAGTGCTTGTAACTTTACGAAGAATGAGCCAAATTTCTTATCATTTTGATGATTCCAGAACCTTGCAGATGCTAGATGCTAGATGATCGACCTTTTCTGATCGATTCCACAACGTTTCTTTCACAATGCAATCGCATGACCATTACTGGTCTTTACCTTTAATCCTACCAGGAAGGCTTGTATATCTCTTAGTCTGGGCCTTGATGTGAATCCGAAAACAATAATTTTATAAAAATTACTATTCCTTCCACGCATTGACATTTTCTGACCTTATAGGGTCTACTTCTAAATGCTAATCTGGTATCGTTTGATTTTTATCTACTAATGAAACTTGCTCATCAAATTCTCAAGCATAGTATTTTAATGCATATGTAGTTAATCGGAAAACGTGATAAAAAAAAAATAACACCAAAAGTGCGGAAATATTGACATCGAGATCAAAATGTAAGGCTTGTAAATTTGTCTATTCCTCATGTATATTCTTATTTCGTGGGTTGTACGACCCGTGTTCCTGCGACGAAATGCTCCATCGGTACACTAATACACTCTAAAAACAACTTGCTTTCAATAGATGCAGAAAAACAGGAGAAACAGAGCAAACAAGTTTGAGGAAAATCGGATCACTAAATAAGTTATGATTCTTTTTTAGAGTATGAATATCACTACACAATTTGCAAAATCCGTTATTAGTTTGTGACGTCATTGTCTCACTATTTATCAATTGCTTTATATATTTTTATCCCATTAATTTCCCTTTTCATCCCCAAGAACTTGATGTCCCCAAGCCTTTGCTCAGGTTATATGATAATAATCATATTGCATGCATGACATTTCACAATCTTTTATTACATTGCTAGTTTGGCGGTGTGATTTAATGTATCGCATGGCATTTAGTGGCTTGATTTCAATATTATTTATTTCCGAATTAATTCAATACGGGCAGAGTTATCTTTTTGTAAATGAAAAGAATCACATATCGCCCCGTGCAAAAATCACAATAGATTTCTGTGAAATAAATATTTATTGAGAGTAGGCCTATAACAGATCAATCGTATACATTATCTTGGATAACCTAGGGCAGACTCAAAGTGTAAATCCTGGTGTATTGTCTGCGTATAGAAATAGTGTGAGAAAGCAAAGATTTGTCCATGATTTATCGTACTTAAGAAAAGGGAAATTAGCATTGTATACATCATCATTTTCTTTTTTTCGTTTTCTTCTTCTTCTTCATCTTCTTCTTCTTCTTTTTCTTCCCATTCTTTTCCTTCTTCTTCTTTTTCTTCTTCTTCTCATTCTTCTTCTTTTTCTTCTTCTTCTTTTCTTCTTCTTCTCATTCTTCTTCTTTTTCTTCTTCTTCTTTTTCTTCTTCTTCTCATTCTTCTTCTTCTCATTCTTCTTCTTCTCATTCTTCTTCTTCTTTTTCTATTCTTCTTCTTCTTCTTCTTATTCTTCTCATTCTTCTTCTTCTTCTTCCTTTTCTTCTTCTTCTTCTCATTTTTCTTCTTCTTCTTCTTCTTCTTCTTCTTCTTCTTCTTCTTCTTCTTCTTCTTCTTCTCTCTACTTCACTTTCTTCTACCTCCTCCTTCAACAGCACCGACCACCGACCTGCTATCATCAAATTAGCAAACCTACATTCATTTTGTATCAGAGTATGATTATTTGAAAAGATCATGAATCGGGTCATCCGGCAAATGTCTGTACGTTTTTTTCCTACTTGTATTTATTTCACCTTTTTAAATTTAATTTTATCTTTCTTCATTTCTAGAGTACCAATTACGTTCGCCGTAGCCCGACTACGCTATGGCTCTATGAATGATAACAGAAAATGATTTAAAATGTTTGCAGTGCTTTTGCCACATGGCACACAAGGTATATAATCACACACTCCTCCTGTCCACCAACGAATATTTGGGGGTCATTTTATATAACTGTTTATCCAATGAACATAAATCCAATAAATATCTAGAAGTTATAATATGCAAGTATAGACATTTGGGGAGGGGAAGGGGGTGGGGGGGGGGGTATTGCAAATTTGGCATTATCTCTTTTCGAGTTTTAGTATTAAACTAATGTTAAATAAATGAGGAATAGAAATTTTAACGGCTAAAGCAAAAAACCGTTAATATTTCGCACATAACGTTCCTTCATGGAATAGAATATATATCAAAGAATTGTTGTATTTAATCTGTTGGGATTTAAGACATTTTTTTATTGAAGTACATGTGTTTGAAAAATGAGTTAAAGAGTTATATTGAGCACAGGATGTACAGGATTGAAGAACTAGTTTGCTTTAAAAACCGTTGCCATAACGATAAACGATAATGACTGTGTATGGGCGTAGCTAAATGAGCATAGCTGTTATAAAAACAGATCGTTAAAGTAAAATCTGATTTTATGGCGCATTATGGATAGTGTATAAAATATGTAATGGCAGTTCGCGAATACATACATATTGATATTTATATAGCGCCTTTACATGCTCAAGGTACTAGTATGCCGCGTGCGCATAAAATATACAGTTCTTCAGGTAGACAAAGGAACATCCCTTCCCTGCTATGTAAAAACAGGTGTCACATGCATATTCACCTGTTCTACACATTTTACATATTACTAGCAGTGAAGGGATGTTCTTTTGTTGAGGGTATAATGAGGAACTGTATATTTTGTCCTCTTTCTTTGTCCGTGATGTTCATAGTGTTACTTCCTGCATGCATGTATATCGTCGAGTGCAATCTAAAAGATTTCTAATTGTAGTCAATATGGGCAGTTAAGTACGTTTACACGCATGAACAGTCGGCGTTCGTCGTGTTCTCGTCCACTCAATCTAAAAGTCCCTATTATAATTTACGTCTGGGGACCGACCTTTAACGTCACCATCCGAAAGGCGTCACTCAGTTTCGAACCTGCGTCCTCGGCTGAATCCCCCCCCCCCCCCCCCCCACTCAGAGGTCGGAATGACCGCATGCGTGTTGCCAAAATGTCCGGTAAAGGGGTACTTTTCGTGCGACAAAGTCCGGCCCGAGAATTGTAAAAAAGGGGTGTATTTTACTTTTCACCCGGAGATTTCTTTAAAAAGGGGGTGTTATTCTTTTTTTCTCTCATCTCTTTGGACTCCTGAGAAATTATTCCGAATTTAGGGGGGTACATTGAGCATTTTTCCTGATATAGGGGGGGTCTCCAAGGCAGGAAAAGCCCCCGAAAAGCCCGCGAAAGGGGGGTTCGTAAATGCTGGCAGTCCTCAGATGGGGGTGCTTTCAAAAAGAGGGTACGAGCCTATGCGTACCCAAAATAACACTGAGTGGGGGGGGGGGGGGGGGGCTGAATCAGTTTGTAGCTTCAAGTGTAAGCTGGATTACAAGCGCACACCACAACGCCCCCGTTCAATCATCATGATCATTTTCATGTCAAAAAAGAGGCTGCCTTACGAATTAACGAACATGATGATTCAAAGTCGATCAGAGAATAATTGACAAAAATAATGCATGTATCAAATGTGTATCAAAACGCTCAAACGAAATTTTATAACTAATTCAACTCAACACAATCTGTAAATTATCAAACAAAATCATATCCATATACTGCATTTAACGGCTAAACAAAATAATCATGATGATAACAATGTTCATGATCATTTTTTTTTTAATGTTTTTTTAATTCTGTATAAAGGCATGCTTAACGATTTACACTTCTTGTAAAATGGCCTGTGGGTAAGTTGCAGACATACGCCGGGGGTAGCTGACAGTGGAATATTTTCACAGAGGAGACCTAAGTCGTGTGGTTTAAACACATGACTAGATCGATGCCAAGGAGGGTTCGATCACTGGTGCTTTTGGGAAAGACATTTAACTACACATTTACCTCTCTCCATCGAGAGCAGCGGAAAGAAATTCCTTGAGAGTTGCGATCACCAAGATCGATAGCCTAGCTAGAGCAAATGTGATACTGGAGCCGGAGGGGGGGGGGGGGGATACTCAGATTTGGCTAGGACGGGGTGTGCCGCTCAAACCTCGAAACCCATACCCATTATTAAGGGACATTTAGGGTAATTTTTCCAGAAAAAAGACCCATTTTCCAAAATTTTTGGGGTTATTTGAGGTGTTTGTATGGCATTTTTGTTGAAAATGGGGAAGACATGTTAAGGGATTTTTGTGAAAAAGTTGCCCATTAGAGCGGCACACCCCCGTATGTCTTAATATGTGAGCACCCCCCCCCCCCCCCCCGGGTACTGGAGCATCTTGAGCGCCTTTGCGTGGTGGATATTTATCGCTGTGAAAATATCCATTAAGTTATCTTTACTTATATTATTACTGTTATGCCAGTAATCTTAGTGCCTTGGTACGCAGCTGTAGCTTTTATCATCAAAATATAATTAAGCCACTTAGCCACGAGCTTATCTTCCCTGCTGCCACGTTTAACATTTTTGTTTCAACACTGGTATTTCAAGGGGGAAGTCCATCATAATATTTAGCTGGTTTTAATAAAAGCAGGACAAATTAGAGAAACTGTTCTGTTTCAGAGCATCATCATCAGGCGCGGATCTACGGGGAGGGGGGTTAGGGGGTTTAAACTCCCCCCCCCCCCCTTTGGCGGCCCACCCCCCAAAAAAAAGGGGAAAAAAAAAAGAAAAAAAGAAAGAAAAAAGAACGCACGCTGAAGAGAAACCCTTTCAAGTGCAAATATGTGTGAAGAAGATATTCAACTCATCTGGTAACTTAACCAAACACATGATTACTCTGGATATAACTGTGTATTAAACTGTTACTTGATTTAAAAAGACGTTATCATGCACTGCTTTTTATGGTCTCCATTGTGTTAATAGATGCCAGGAAAACATCACTTACGGGGTTCAAATAAACACCCCCCAAAAATCGGCTCGCCGCTTCGCGGCTCGTGGACGATGCTCCGCATCGTCATTATTTTGGTCAACCCCCCCCCTTAGCAAAAAGCTAGATCCGCCCCTGATCATCATCATCCTCATCATTATAATTAGCATTATCATCTCAACATCATCATCATAATACATTATCATGATCATCATTCTCACCACGACCGCCACAACCATATCTACAACATCATCGTCATCAACACCCCTCCCACCACCATCACAACCACCTTTATACATCCACATCAGTGCTATCATCATCATCATGAGGATCACTGTCATATTATTGTAATTATCAGCATCATCTCAAATACATCGTCATCATGATCATTATTGTAATTATCAGGCTTTAACAAAAATATGTTGCCCTTGCGACCGACCCAAAAATCTTGAAATCTATATGGTCGGCTATTTAATAAGTTTTTGTTCAAACGTAAACAAAAAATGTTTAATGAATAAAAAAAATATGTATGAAAGCAAAACTGAGAAATATCAGCCCAAAGAGGGAGACAAAAAGGAAGAAAAAAGGTTTAAAAAAAAAATTTCCGACACGTATAGGGCAATACAGATTTTGTTAAGGCCTAATTATCATGAGCAATGAGACAATTTTACAATCTTTACTACGCATGCCTCAAAGCGCAATTCTGCCTTTTCTAAGAATTTCTTGGAAAATGCCGGAGGTAGTTTCAGAGGCTGTTGAACATTATTTCAAGCATCATTTCAAGTATATATTTAGTCTGCAAAAATCTTGAAAAACTACTCAATAATCCTTCTAGCATGTTGCTTGTAAAATGTAGTATGTACTCGGTACTATTTTTTTTTATTTGACTACACAACAAGTAGCATGCTTTAAAATAAATGGCGTTTGTCCGACGAATAAAATAGCACTTACCCTGTTTTAACCTTTATATTATATTTCACATGAAATGAAATTGGCATTAGCCGCGCGTATCATGTGTATAATGTAATGGAAAAGTAAAATATTAAGGGTAAAAGCTGCGAATAAAAGTGATCTCAAAATAGCAACTATTTAATAAAAGATACAATAACATCTTTTAGAGATAAAATCGAGATCAGAATAACGCCCAGGATGTTGTTTTGTGGCGCCATAAAGGTGCATATTTATTAGCCGAGTTGATATCATGACGTTTGCTATTCAGCGTAAATAATCCTCTTTGATGATTTCAATTCCCTATATTGCTAAAACGTATGAATTATGATCGCAACGTGGAATCGTCATGTTTATGTGATATCATGTATAAACCGAAAGAAAGAAATGACATGTGACTGCAAAGCCAAGTAATCTTTTATTGATCGATTTCATGAATTTGATTTTCCAGACAAAAGTCTACCTTTGTACTAATTCCTATGAAAAGAAATAGAGCGAAAAGAAGATTCTTATTTGATAATTCATATTCCCTGCGGAATTGCCTAGGAGGCTATGATCGGATAAGGCAGTGAGTGCTTGCTTTCAGTTCTCCCTATAAAATGACAACAGCCAATTTGGTGAAGTGGTTTATGTTAATATCCCTCCCCCGCCCCCCCCCCCCCCCCCCCCCCCCCCCCCCCCCCCGAAAAAGGCAGGGGAAAAAGAGAAAAATACAAGCAAAGAAATTGTTAAATGTGCAATCCGAAAAAACAATACGTTAATGTTTTTTTTGTTATTGTTAAATGGAGTTTATTATTGGATATACAATAGTGGCTCTAACTAAAGGTGAAATTCAAAGAAGATCACAATATGTCAACTAATGTATCACTAGAAACTGGTAAGGTAACTGATTGCCATCGTACAAGTTTTAGGTCAACTACATATCGGGTGATTTATTCAAATACCTATACAACCACCTCCATAGCAGCTGGGATATACGAGAGATTCGCCCGAAAAATAACGATGTTTTAATGACGTCACTATATGGACCAACACTGCCCAAGCAGACGACATCCCATAGAGAATGAACATAATTGCAAAGCTATTATTTCTCAAATTATAATGAGCAGAGCTTAGTGTATATAAATGTAATGGCACGTCAAACCATTCAAAAGGGGATATGACCCGATTCTGATAACTAAAATATTTTGCTTGTAAATACACAGGATAGGGGTTAATTAACAATCAAAGAAACCAGACTTTCAAATTGAAAAAACCCCGGAATGATATTAAGGACGGCATTTGTTCCCGCTTGAAACGCCGAACATACCCCGTGTGTGCAGCTGAATATACAATGGCGTCTTATTTTGTTTACAAGCGACAGATTCCTTTATTTTTGTATCGCTGCATTTGTCATCAAAATAGAACCATGTGCGAGGTTTAGAGTGAGGCAATAGATTATACATTTAGCCTGACGGTAGTGAAGTAAGAGAAAGAACTCAAGAGAAGATGAAAACACAGGCACTGGCAATGTGTGAGATGTCATGGGACATCGTCTGCTCGTGCAAGTCATGTCCATACTGTGATCTCACACATCTCAGCAGCGTTCGGAGAGCTCTTCAGGTGTTATGCAGGGGCTGTATTTAAGCGTTTTGTAATTTATAATAATCATTACTTCGAATGTTTCCAAGCATTGAATTTTGATAACCTTGTCGAATCAAAGTTTCAACTTTGCAATAATGAAAATAAAGTTAGTTTTTAAAATCAATGAATATCTACTTTAACAATAATTTACTGATTGTCCTAAATTTCTTTAAGTCTATATCTAGAAGAGAACCATTCTCATCATGATGATCAACGTTATTCAAAAGCATCATACATCTCATTGATATTCAAAGGGAAATTGGTGATGGCTATAAGGTGTGAGAGGAGATTATATAATCTTTACCCCCGCCTCCCTGTCTTCCTAACTCCTTTTCGCCCCCATATTTTCTTCGGTTTTTGTTGCCATTCAACTGGTGCAGGGTTACCGCCTTGTCACCCGGAGCTATGCCACTCAGTTCAGCTAGTTATGGTTGTTGTTTTCCCATAACATTATGTCTACACTATATATATTAAATTCACTACAAACAAACAAAGAACAGTCATACACAGGCAAAGGGCGGAGCGAAAATCGATTGATTAAGGATAATTATCTGTTTATGTCTGTGTTTTTTTTTTTTTTTTTTGAAGTCACGTTGATTTGCAACGATTTGGCCGCCGATCACTATCTTTGTAATGTTCGTTTCTAAAAGTTAACTCAGAAAAAAGTGAGAGAGTATGAGAGGAAAATGAGAGAGTGAAAGGGGGGAAGAGAGTAGCAAGAGGGCGAAATGGAGAGAAACTGGCGGAAATGGAGAGAGGAGGAGAGAGGGGAAGAGAGAGAGAAAGAGAGAAAGAAAGAGGAGAGAGGGAGATGGAAAGAGATAGGGAAAGATAAAGGGAGAGAGCGAGAGAGATAGAGATAGAGGGAGATATATATATATATATACGTATATATATATATATATATATTATAGAGATATATAGAGAAAGAAAGAGATAGAGAGACAGAGAGAGAGAGAGAGAAAGACAGAGAAGGAGAGAGGGGAAGTAGGGTAGGGTGGGCGGCTGGAGAGAGAGAGAGAGAGAGGGGGGGAGAGAGGGGCGAGTGGGGATGAGAGGGAGAGAGGCCGGAGATAGAGGAAGAAAGGAAAGAAGTTTAGCGTGGTTTGCTTAATTTTGTCTCAATTTTGCGACAGAATACATGGATTGTAATGAATCAAATAGGTTTTTCTCACCAATATCGTCAAAACAGCAACCAATTTCATTAATGTGTACTCATGTTCGAGCAAATGTTCTGCACTCGTTGCTCCGCTGTTTCATTTTAAAACTGTTTGCATTCACTTTGGTCTCGAGACAACGAAAATGTCCCTGTTTATATATTTTTGCGCGGTACGAAGCGAGCGAGCAAAAACATGGACTGTATAGTTGGGCGAAAGTGGAGATAAGACACAGAAGTCACATAGAGTCCACTTGCTGCCGAATATGAGGGGATGACTGCCCGAATATTGTCATTTTTTTTTTAATTCGAGAGAGTTAAGCTCTCGCATACGAGCCCATCCCTCAGCCTTCCGGGATTCGAACGTGTTGTTCCCTCGCATTCTGTACACCGAGTTTTGCTTATGAATTTTCATTGCTCACCCAAGTGTAAAATTCTAACAATATGTAATCCAGAATGAAGAGAACCTAAAAACAGATATCATACAAATGAATGCACAAGAAAAGAAACAAATCCAGAATATGACAAATTAATGGAATTAATTTCCAAAGCAATTTTTTTTCTCACTCGATAACTTTTTTAGAGAAACTAAAATCTCACAAAAAGAAAGGATAACAAGTAAGAAAATGGAATTAAACACATACAAAAAGAGAAGAAATATCTCAATGATCTGCAATTCTCTTTTTGGTGGAAGCAAGTAATTGTCCTCCCAGCTATTAATGCGTCACAGGGCACACTTTTGCTCGGTAAAACCCAACGCAGTGATAAGAAGGATATGATTAAAAGGTTTGATAATTATTCAGAGATGTAATTCGTATCAACAGGAACTTAAAAGGCGGAAAAAAACATCCCATTTATTGCGAAAACAACCTCGATGAAACCAATGCCAGTTCAGAGTGAGATCACTTGAATTGATAAACATTATGGAAATAGTGTCAGCACTTTTTACTTTTCTTGACGTCGGTCTAAAGGCCCGGTCACACAGCCTTTCGCGTCTGTATCGCGGGTAAAATTTCGCGATTTTTGTTTTGCCCGCGGTTGCCCGTGGTGGAAAATGTGCAAAATTGGCTTACCCGCGGTTTACCCGTGGTATGCCCGCGGAACAGACGCCGGCGACTGTTCCGCGTCCTTATCGCGGGTGAAGCGCGGCGGTACCGCGGCCTACCACGCTTACACGCGGTACACACGCTAATGCACGTGATAACAACGCGGTACAGACGCGGAACAAACGTGCTATGACCGTGCTCCACCCGCGATTACCCGCTAAAATTTCGCGTCCAATTCCGCGTGTAACCACGTCTTAACCGCGGCCGTAGCACGTCCTAGCACGTTCGTTCCGCGTCTGTACCGCGTCTTTACCGCGTGTGTACCACGTGTACCGCCCGCGATTACCCGCGGTCTAAATTTTTGGGCAGCCCAAAACGTTTTCGCGCGGCCAACCGCGTGTAACGACGGGTAAAGTACGGCTGTATCGCGTCTTTATCGCGACCTCAACGCGTCCAACAGCGTCTGCTTCACGGGCAGAAATTTTTGGCCGTGATGCGGCCGCGATACGCCCGTGGAGGGCTGTGTGGCCGGGCCTTTAGGGAAAGGCAATGAATGCCAATTATGACGCTTTTTCTTTTTAAGTGCAGAGGCTAATTATGTTTGTTTTGGTACGCTAAATAGCTTCTTATATTTGTAATTGTTTCCCGAGTCTGATCCTAAAATCTAGATCTGAATTCTATATAACGGGAATAATTTCCATTCATCCCCTTATAATCAAATTAGCAGTCGTGGGTGACATGAACGTTATTTATTATTATTTTTATTTTAAATGAACAATAAATGTTATTGTTATAGACACAGCATGCCGACCTTACGAAACAGGGAGTTGATGTAAAACATAAGCATAATACAGTTCAAGAGAGAGAGAGAGAGAGAACCAGTGAAAGAAAGGGCTGAAGATTAACATGTTAGGACAAATTGTTTACTATTTTACAAAATATTATCAATAACATTTTTGAAGATGGCAAGGGGCTACTACTGTGAAAGATTTTCAGCTAGCTACCACCGACATTGTCTTGATAATTGCCCTTGATAGCGTATAACATATTTCAACATTTAAATCATGAAAACATTCTGCCCAATCGCTTTATTGAGAAGAAGCGGTATGTGGAGTGTGGTGACAGGGTACAGTGGTAATTCGTTCACTTCAACCTCAATCCGAGGGTTGAGGGTTTGAATCTCAGTCGATCACTATAACTTCCTTTGGCAAGACACTAAACTCCATATCTGCCACTCTCTGCCGGATGTAAATGAGTACCAGGTATTCTGTAATTGTGCGAACAGCATTGAAGACGATGAGGCAGTGAAGCTCAGATCATGTCTACACGGTCATTTCTACTTCATTGTTTCCAGGGAGACTTTAATAGTGGTCATTATTTTAGAGAGCGTTGTGACATCCAACACTTTAACTCGGGGCACTTGTGGCAGCTTTTTGTTATTGTTTAAACTTGAAAGGCAGGTGAAATAAGAGTCAATCTTTGACTTCAATGTTTTCAGAGAGCCTTGGATGTCCTTGACAACTGCATCAATATCTTGAAGAGAGGTGTGATGTTCACCTCGTTTGGAACTCCAATGGCAAGCAAAATATGTGATGGTCTAAAAAAAAAAAAAAAAAAAAGTAGATAAAGAAGAGCTATAAGTACCACATTCATCTAAAGTTTCAAATGAAAACAAGAAGATCACTTTCCAAAGTTTAACGACTTAGATCTTTCAAATAATACAAATCGTTTGACACCAACCTTTAATGAAAATCAGGCAGAGCAATTCAGAGTCAGAAGACCATACATAATGTATGACCTGCTATCAGCCCCCAGACAGGTACATCAATTTTCTGTACAAAACAAAGTGATGACTGTATTTTTTCATTCAAAGTCCGTCTGTACTAGTTTGGTCAAGGGGGATTAGGCATTCCTGCAAGTTTACTGACATGTGGTTATGTCATCGAATCAGCTCTCAATTAACACAAGAAAAAGAGGTCCATGGGGACCAAAAGGCACCATTACGCATTGTTTGCTATATAGAGGGCGCAAGTAGCAATGAGTAGTGCAGTGGGGCTTTAAGTAACATACATAAATATCACTTCGGCGTTCAGGACTGATATCATCTCGTCGGCTTTCAAGACTGATAATTACGGTGTTTAAGATGATAACTTTGCCTTACAAGGATGATGATTATTTTCTTTCTTC
The DNA here is from genome assembly GCA_035222895.1 of Strongylocentrotus droebachiensis. Lineage (NCBI taxonomy): Eukaryota > Metazoa > Echinodermata > Echinoidea > Camarodonta > Strongylocentrotidae > Strongylocentrotus > Strongylocentrotus droebachiensis. Next base: position 16,129 of record JAVYIG010003219.1, read on the forward strand.
AAGAATGATCATGTTGGCATTTCAAGATTGATAATTTCTGTGACCTAAGAATGATAATTTCCCTTTCCAAAACTGATATTCTTTGTCCCCAAGACTAGTTATCTCGTGATCGGTTTTCAGGACTGATAATTATGTTGCTCTTCGGGACAAATATTTCTTGCTCTTACAAACTGATAATTTAGACTTTTAAAGACTGATTGTTTTGGTAATCAAGTCTGATAAAGCTATTGTTATGGTATTATTATTATTTTTAATATTATAATTATCATGATAATGTATTGTTATTAATGTTATTGATGTTGTAATCCAACACATATCATTATCTTTACGGGTGATAAATTGGACTTTCTTGAATTGATTATTTCATACAATTAAGACCGTCGTTTTGCAGATGTGTAAGATTTAAAACAGCGGGATTATTAACTCGGTCGGTCTGTCAAAAGTCTCTGCGAGTGTAACAAGTACATTGAGTGTTCAGGTTGATAATTATAAACACGATTCATAATGAAGTGTATATATGCATTATAATTTGTCTTCTTATCCAAGATTATAATTTTTTTTTCTTTCTTTTCATGCACTCCTACGCGTAAGACCTACCATTCCTATAGTTTGTATCCAGTTATGATTACCCTTATCATGTTTGTGAAGCTAATGATATTAAGTCTACTTTGATTATTATTATTATTATGCTTATATGCTTATGCTTATAATTATTATCATAATCGTTATTTATATTACGATTGTTGTTTTCATTATTGTTATAATTGTTATTGATGTTCTAATCCACTACATATGATGATATTTTCGATTCAAGCATTGGACATTCGAATTGATCTTTCATGCAATTAATACGTTTTGCAGATGTGTTAGATTTGAAGCAGCGGGGGTATTAACTCGGTCGGTTTTTCCAAAGTCTCTGCAATTGCAATACAAATGCCCCCAGTGTTTAATACGATATCTATGAACAGGATGACCAAAATGAAGGGTTTATGTATTATAATTAGTCTTCTTAACTAATATTATAATTCTAAATATTTTTGTTCTCAAATGCATTCCCATGCAATGTGTATACTTTTAAGTAAATTTCCCGATTGGTAGCCGACGCCCCCTTGTATGAAGGTTGAGAGTGAGGTAATCAATATTCGTGTTATCAACAACAACACACACGCGCACAAACACACGCACCCTCACGCACAAACTCACGTCACACATACACAGGCACGCATTTCAAGACATGCCACAGCCCCTGACCAAGTCACATGATCAAAGGTATTAGTATCATATACCTCCTCATCATATCTTTTTATCTGCGCATGTACAAAACGAAATGATTCTCATCACTGACTTTATAATCGGCTCAAGAAAACTTCACAAAAGTCATGTTTGGTTTAAATATCGTTTATAAACCGAAAGAAAGCAATGACATGTGACTGCAAAGCCAAGTAATCTTTTATTGATCGATTTCCTGAATTTAATTTTCCAGACAAAAGCCTACCTTTGGACTAATTCCTATAAAAAGAAATAGAGCGAGAAGAAGATTCTTATTTGCATATTCCCTGCGGAATTGCCTAGGAAGTTATGATCGGATAAGGCAGTGCAATGAGCGCTTGCTTTCAGTTCCCCCTAAAATGACAACAGTTAATTTGGTGAAGTGGTTTATGCTAATATTCCTCCCCCCCCCCCTTCCGAAAAAGGCAGGGGAAAAAAGAGAAAAATACGAACATAGAAATTGTTAAATGTGCAATCCGAAAAGCAAAACGTTTATGTTTTTTAAAAAATATTGTTAAATGGAGTTTATGATTGGATATACAATAGTGGCTCTAATTAACAATAATTTACTGATTGTCCTAAATTTCTCTAAGTCTATATCTAGAAGAGAACCATTCTCATCATGGTGATCAACGTTATTCAAAAGCATCATACATCTCATTGTTATTCAAAGGGAAATTGGTGATGGTCAATCATGATTGTATGACGAAGCCTCTTCCGGTTTGGGAAAAACCGCGCGCCCGCTTTGCATGCAATTTGCGTTCACTATACCATCGTGGCCTGTTCCGTTATGTTATTCCTTGTTTTTCCTTCTATCATTTTCTCTTTCTGTCTTTCCTTATGTTATTCTTTGTTTCTTTCTTCTATTCTTATGTTATTCTTTGTTTTTTTTCCTTCTATCACCTTTTCTTATGTTATTCTTTGTTTTATCATTCTATCATTTGCTCTTTCTGTCTTTCCTTATGTTATTCTTTGTTTTTTTTCCTTCTATCACCTTTTCTTATGTTATTCTTTGTTTTTATCATTCTATCATTTGCTCCTTCTGTCTTTCCTTATGTTATTCTTTGTTTCTTCCTTCTATACTTATGTTATTCTTTGTTTTTTCCTTCTATCACCTTTTCTTATGTAATTCTTTGTTTTAAGCATTCTATCAATTTCTCTTTCTGTCTTTCCTTATGTTATTCTTTGTTTCTTCCTTCTATCATCTTCTCTTATGTTATTCTTTGTTTTTATAATTCTATCACTTTCTCTTATGTTATTCTTTGTTTTAATCATTCTGTTACTTTCTCATTCTATCTTTCCTTATGTTATTCTTTGATTCTTCCTTCTTTCACCTTCTCTTATGTTATTCTTTGTTTTAATCATTCTATCACTTTCTCTTTCTGTTCTTCCTTATGTTATTCTTTGTTTCTTCCTTCTATTTTGATGTTACTCTTTGTTTTTTCCTTCTATTACCTTCTCTTTTGTTATTCTTTGTTTCTTCCTTCTATTCTTATGTTATGCTTTGTTTTTTCCTTCTATTACCTTCTCTTTTGTTATTCTTTGTTTCTTCCTTCTATTTTTATGTTATTCTTTGTTTTTTCCTTCTATCACCTTCTCTTTTGTTATTCTTTGTTTCTTCCTTCTATTCTTATGTTATGCTTTGTTTTTTCCTTCTATCACCTTTTATGTAATTCTTTGTTTTAAGCATTCTATCACTCTCTCTTTCTGTCTTTCCTTATGTTATTCTTCGATTCTTCCTTCTTTCACCTTCTCTTATGTTATTCTTTGTTTTAATCATTCTATCGACTTTATCTTTCTGTCTTTCCTTATGTTATTCTTTGTTTCTTCCTTCTATCACCTTCTCATTCTTTGTCTTATTATTGCGATCTATGCTCAAAACAGCAGTCGACAGTCGGCCGTAAAGAAAGCGCGCGCCGAAGTTCCTGGGCCATACTGCGCAGTGTGATGCGCAGTGGTTTGGCTCGCAATGAGCTAGAATCAGCGTTGATGAAAAATCGCTTGAACGCAAACCGCAGTGACCTTGCTTTTTGTAACGGCGTTTTGAATTGTGATTCATGTTTGTGATTCTAGCTTCGAAAATTCGATTGAACGCACCCTAAAAGGTGTGAGAGGAGATTATATAATCTTTACCCCCGCCTCCCTGTCTTCCTAACTCCTTTTCGCCCCCATATTTTCTTCGTTTTTTGTTTTGCCATTCAACTGGTGCAGGGTTACCGCCTTGTCGCCCGGAGCTATGCCACTCAGTTCAGTTCAGTTGTTGTTTTTCCCACAGTATACATATTGAATTCACTACAAACAAACAAAGAACAGTCATACACAGGCAAAGGGCGGAGCCAAAGAAGGACAAGTGATTTAAGGAAAATTATCTGTTCATGTCTGTTTTTTTTATTGTTTTTTTGAAGTCACGTTGATTTAGAAGGATTTGGCCGCCGATCAATATTTTGGTAATGTTCGTTTCTAAAAGTTAACTCAGAAAAAAGTAAGAGAGTATAAGAGGAAAATGAGAGAGTGAAAGGTTGGAAGAGAGTAGCAAGAGGGCGAAATGGAGAGAAACTGGCGGAAATGGAGAGAGGAGGAGAGAGGGAAAGAGAGCGAAAGAGAGAAAGGAAGAGGAGAGAGGGAGATGGAAAGAGATAGGGAAGGATAAAGGGAGAAACGATAGAGATGGAGATAGAGGTAGAGAGAGAGATATATATATAGAGAGATATATATATAGAAAGAAAGAGAAAGAGAGACAGAGAGAGAGAGAGAAAGAGAGAGAAGGAGAGAGGGGAAGTGGGGTAGGGAGGGAGGACGGAGAGAGAGAGAGAGAGAGAGAGAGGGGCGAGTGGGGTATGAGAGGGAGGGAGGCCGGAGAAAAAAGTTTAGCGTGGTTTGCTTAATTTTGTCTCAATTTTGCGAAAGAATACATGGACTGTAACGAATCAATAGGTTTTCCTCACCAATGTCGTCCAAGCAGCAACCAATTTCATTAACGTGTATTCATGTTCGAGCAAATGTTCTGCACTCGTTGCTCCGCTGTTTCATTTTAAAACTGTTTGCAATCACTTTGGTCTCGAGCCAACGAATTGTCTAAACATGCACATTCAAATTAGAATTGGGTTCAGTCAATTTAATTTCGCCGATGTTGAGTGGGAGGAGAATTCTTTGGCGAATTGCGGTTTCATTTTCGTATATGGGCAACCTCTTCCGCAATCGGGTCATTTAAATTAAAACAAGACCTCAAAATCATGTTATCGATGTTTTTCTCAGATATTCAGCCTTTTATGTTCATTCATTAATTTTTGTTTTCCTTATGCTCTTTTCTGACATGATTTCACATTATAAAATCTTCTTATTTTTGCTTTATTTTTCTTTATACTTCTCTTTAAAAATATCTTCCTACTGTCCATCGTAAATGAGGTTATTTTTTTTAACAGAATTAGTGTTATTAATAATATTAATTGAATAGGGCTGGTGTTTTTTTATCTTTTCATTTTACATCTTTTCTTTATTCATCATTGCATTTTGATTCTATCATGTCCATGTCTATTAAAGCTGTTCACCCTTTCGATATTTTGTCGTGCAATAAATGTACCACCTTGGGATGTTCTTCTGAGAATGGTTGTATAATTATATAGCTTGTCCTTAGAAGAGAAGTCGAAACTTGCGCACCATTCCTTTTCTAGGGACGGTTACATGTGTTATGAGAGATACACAGGGACGGCGCCACAGGAGGGGGAGGCAGGGGAGCGGCTGCCCTATCATTTAAAAAAAAAAGGAAGAGGAAGAGAAGGAGAAAGAGGAAAAGGAGAAGGAAAAGGAAAGGAAAAGAAGCAGAAGAGAAGCAAAGGAAGGGGAAGAGAAGGAGGAAGACCTATCTTTGATAGGTACCAAGAGAATTTAATTATCTAATCGAATCCCATCACACAGACGGTGTTGGGCAAAATCTTGTTTGCAATCCATGTCGTTTTCCAAATGAGAGAGAGAGAGAGAGAGAGAGAGAGAGAGAGACAGATAAAACAAAAGGGGGGGGGGGTAACAAACCGAACTTACTGGGCAGTTTAGAAGAGGTGGAAGGGCCTGAATTAAGGGGTATCACGCGTACGATTAAAATCAAAGTTTGCTCCTGTTTGATCATGTTTAAAAATACCTTAATCTTCAATATCCTCTCCTCTAAATATTTTCCAAAAGAATAAGAGCAATACTTGGAAGCCGCGCTGCAAAATACCTACAGAATATATAAACTACCTGTATACTCGATTATTCATGATCCTAACGAGATTCAATTAAGGGATTTTGTACAATCTCGAAGATTTGTTATGATTATTATGTTTATACATTTCTGGTTGGAAAATTCAATTTCCTTCCTATGATCCATTCCATTAGAAAATTATACAAATCAACGAAATCTTTTAATCTCAGCACCATTATTCGTCAGCTCATACTGTAGGAGGGTTTGATTCCAAAAATGATTGCCTATTACAAAGTTATATTATCATTTTAGAAAATTACTAACCAACAAACAAGGTCGTTTATGACAGTTAGGTTTTAAAGACTCATTGACCAGTTGTACACCTTAATCCGTCAATATTATTATTATTATTTGACATAACTGTTCAGCAGACCACTTGGAGATTTTCATGAAGTTTTGTTTTGTTTTGTTTAACTCTAACAAAATGTTTATTGCCGGGTCTCTGGTCATGCTAATGTTAATTTGCTTAGCTGAACAGAACAGCATCAGAGTATTATTCATAACGAAATAAAACACAAGCAAAACCTATCACAAACACAAGCAAGGCATAATTATCATAATAAAACTGTTATGTCGAATTGCTTTATCACTAAAAGGGCTGAGGGCCGCAATATGATGTTCGGGGATTTTTTTTTCCCGCCATGAGCTTTCATGACCTTATCGCCTAGATGCTCACACTTTTCTTCTAACAAGTTTATGACATTTTGACCAACGGGTATCGAGTAGCGTCAAGAGGAAGATTTGTTATGATTATTATGTTTATACATTTCTGGTTGGAAAATTCAATTTCCTTCCTATGATCCATTCCATTAGAAAATTATACAAATCAACGAAATCTTTTAATCTCAGCACCATTATTCGTCAGCTCATACTGTAGGAGGGTTTGATTCCAAAAATGATTGCCTATTACAAAGTAATATTATCATTTTAGAAAATTACTAACCAACAAACAAGGTCGTTTATGACAGTTAGGTTTTAAAGACTCATTGACCAGTTGTACACCTTAATCCGTCAATATTATTATTATTATTTGACATAACTGTTCAGCAGACCACTTGGAGATTTTCATGAAGTTTTGTTTTGTTTTGTTTAACTCTAACAAAATGTTTATTGCCGGGTCTCTGGTCATGCTAATGTTAATTTGCTTAGCTGAACAGAACAGCATCAGAGTATTATTCATAACGAAATAAAACACAAGCAAAACCTATCACAAACACAAGCAAGGCATAATTATCATAATAAAACTGTTATGTCGAATTGCTTTATCACTAAAAGGGCTGAGGGCCGCAATATGATGTTCGGGGATTTTTTTTTCCCGCCATGAGCTTTCATGACCTTATCGCCTAGATGCTCACACTTTTCTTCTAACAAGTTTATGACATTTTGACCAACGGGTATCGAGTAGCGTCAAGAGGAGGAGGGTGGAATCCTCCCACCCCTCTCGGCTGAAAATGGACCAAAATAAAACAAACGAGAGAAATAAACATATCACAACAATAAAACATTAACATAACTACATCATACCTAAATATAGTTCACTCTAATAAACACATAATACATTAATTGATAGGTATCTAACATGATTACCATGCTGAAGACTTTAATTTCTCTGTATAGTTGAATGAGGGCAAATATAAATTGCAAATCAATAAACATTAAGCTAAAACAATATATTGGGAATGAAAATGTCTGTTAATTAAACATAATATGTTATATTTGTAGGGAACGACTTTTGCGGTAGAGGTTATGAGAAATAGTGTTGCTGCGCATAGATGGCGTTTGCTAGTAACGTCTTTATACTAAATCGAGTTATCGTGGAATCTTTGAGGAGGGGGGGGGGGGGATATTGAATAAAATAGGGAACAATAATTATTGGAAGATGGGGAGAATACATAAATACATCGTTTTTTTCAATGTTTGTCAATCGAAGTTTATAATAATGATATAAGAAAAAATGGGCACCTACAAAGGGAAATCTCAAAGCGAAAATATACAATCTTTAAATAGACATTGGTATATACCCCTATATTGTGATTACTTTATCAGGGATGGTTTCAATATTTGTTTCACTTTATACACCATACAAGATATTGCTTAAGCATCATGCTTTGCAGCTGGGTGTGATGGTCTGAAAAATTATTTGCGAGTGAGTGAAGCGAGCAAGGAAAAATTGTAATATTTGTGAGATCGCAGTGCGAAAAATTACATCTTATAAAAAGAAAAAACCCAGTCCTGATGGGGTTATAAGCACATTCTCATAACGGAAGACTGGAAAGACTTTTGATAAGTAACATAAGTATATCATTTATAGATGCGTACGATCTTTTGGGAGAAATTGCTCATAGTCGCTTGAAATTTGGGGCGCGTTTAATGATGAGAGGAAAAGGGGACACTTATCAGAAAAGAAAAGGAGCATGTGTCAAAGTACGAAGAGTAGTTTTCAGAGGTGAAAATGGGGCACTTCTTACACCTGAAAAGGGGCAATGACCAGATATGAAAAGGGGCAGTTATGTGAATGAAAAAGGGGCACTTACATGCATAATAAAGGGAAATGTGCATTAGTTGAAAGAAAACAGGCACCGATCAGATGTTAAAGGAGCATTTATCGGAGGTTAAGGGGCACTTACATGTATCTGAAGTGAAAAGAAGTAACTTCTCGTACCTGAAAAAGGGTCATTACCAGAGAAGGGGCACTCATGAGAAGGGGAATGGGCTCTCTTTTAATGGGGCACTTATTAGAAAGGAAAAGGGGCACATGTGAACATAATAAGGTGCGCTTATCCGAGTTAAAATGGAGGTAGATATTAAAAGGGGAAGGGGCACTTATTACAAAGGAAAAGGGGCACTTGTTAAAGTAAAAGAGGCACCTCTCAGATTTGAATAGGGCAATTATCAGAGATGAAGGGGGCACTAATCAAAAGTGAAAAAAAGGCACTGCTCGTACTATAAAGGGGCACTTACTAGAGATTAAAAAGGGCACTTATAAGAATGGAAAATGGACACTTATTGCAACGGAAAAGGGGAACTTGTCGAAGGAAAAGGGGCACGTGTCCAAATAAAAGGGGCACTTATCAGATTTGAAAAGGGGAAGAGGCACCTTTACAACTTAATAGGGACACTTGTCAAAGTAAAACGGGCAATATTCCTATGTAAAAGGGGCACTTCTTACAAAGCTAAAGGGGCACTTTTCCTATGTGCCCCCCCCCCCCCTGCCCCCCCCCCCCGGGAGGGCCGCCCCTGCTGTAATAGGTGCTTATATCGTCGTTGATTTTACGAACCGTCATAAACCACTTTTAAAGGCAAAACTAAACTGTGGAGAAAATCGCTTCAAAAGTTAGGGCATTTTGCCGACGCTCGTTACTTAGAAGTTTACAGAAACCTTCCATTTTGTTTGATATCAATGTAAAGCATAACTTCTCTAGTTTTGTAATATTGCACTATTTTTGCATGAATTCAATTTAATATTATGATTATTGTAGAAAAACATATCGCGGCATTTCAGCAACTGCTGATTTTCTCGCAATAAGCATTTAGGTCACTTTGTAAAATCATAAATTGAATGCGCGTGATTTGACGGTGTTGCAACATAGGTTTAGGACGCTTCGTAAAGTCACGAAACGTATGCGCGCAACACGAGCGCATACTACCCGTATGGTTAAGGACGCTTCGTAAAGTCACTTTAATAGTTTCCTATGTAAAAGGGGCACTTCTTACAAAGCTAAAGGGGCACTTTTCCTATGTGCCCCCCCCCCCGGGAGGGCCGCCCCTGCTGTAATAGGTGCTTATAAACTTGATACTCCTGTCGCTCTACTGCTATGATAGTTTTTCATACGTCAATTCAGTGGAAGGGGCAGCTAGGGAGTGGCTCCCATGCAGTGTCCCCCGCGCCAAAGGCAGTTGTCTCGATCGCTAGGCAAGCCTTCCGTAGTTTAAACATGAAATACTATACGGTGGATCTCTTCAAATTGGGGGTAAGGAGCATTAATTTTTGTTTCCTTCCCAAAGTTCATGAGAATTTTTTTAGCGGCGAATCAGCCAGCGGGCAAATAAGCACCCCCCCCCCCCCCCGCCCCACGCCCCCCCCCCCCCCCCTCCCTTCCTTCGATCCGCGCCTGGGACCCCCTAAAGCTCCCCTCCCCTTCTTAGGCCTACGGAAAAAAACGGTTGTGATTTCTATTTGGGATGCCATCCAATCGCTCCCGATATGATCTCCGCGCAGAAGCAACCTTGCACCACCCACTCCCCAACTTAAATCACGTGATTACAGGCAAAATGTCAGGTGATCAAATCTTGTCCTGTCGCCGTGGCTGACGTCTGCATAATTATATGCAGGGAGGTAGGTTTCAACTATTTGCTTATGGGGCACTTCTTACACCTGAAAAGGGGCAATGACCAGATATGAAAAGGGGCAGTTATGTGAATGAAAAAGGGGCACTTACATGCATAATAAAGGGAAATGTGCATTAGTTGAAAGAAAACAGGCACCGATCAGATGTTAAAGGAGCATTTATCGGAGGTTAAGGGGCACTTACATGTATCTGAAGTGAAAAGAAGTAACTTCTCGTACCTGAAAAAGGGTCATTACCAGAGAAGGGGCACTCATGAGAAGGGGAATGGGCTCTCTTTTAATGGGGCACTTATTAGAAAGGAAAAGGGGCACATGTGAACATATATAAGGTGCGCTTATCCGAGTTAAAATGGAGGTAGATATTAAAAGGGGAAGGGGCACTTATTACAAAGGAAAAGGGGCACTTGTTAAAGTAAAAGAGGCACCTCTCAGATTTGAATAGGGCAATTATCAGAGATGAAGGGGGCACTAATCAAAAGTGAAAAAAGGCACTGCTCGTACTATAAAGGGGCACTTACTAGAGATTAAAAAGGGCACTTATAAGAATGGAAAATGGACACTTATTGCAACGGAAAAGGGGAACTTGTCGAAGGAAAAGGGGCACGTTTCCAAATAAAAGGGGCACTTATCAGATTTGAAAAGGGGAAGAGGCACCTTTACAACTTAATAGTCAAAGTAAAACGGGCAATATTCCTATGTAAAAGGGGCACTTCTTACAAAGCTAAAGGGGCACTTTTCCTATGTGCCCCCCCCCCCCCCCTGCCCCCCCCCCCGGGAGGGCCGCCCCTGCTGTAATAGGTGCTTATATCGTCGTTGATTTTACGAACCGTCATAAACCACTTTTAAAGGCAAAACTAAACTGTGGAGAAAATCGCTTCAAAAGTTAGGGCATTTTGCCGACGCTCGTTACTTAGAAGTTTACAGAAACCTTCCATTTTGTTTGATATCAATGTAAAGCATAACTTCTCTAGTTTTGTAATATTGCACTATTTTTGCATGAATTCAATTTAATATTATGATTATTGTAGAAAAACATATCGCGGCATTTCAGCAACTGCTGATTTTCTCGCAATAAGCATTTAGGTCACTTCGTAAAATCATAAATTGAATGCGCGTGATTTGACGGTGTTGCAACATAGGTTTAGGACGCTTCGTAAAGTCACGAAACGTATGCGCGCAACACGAGCGCATACTACCCGTATGGTTAAGGACGCTTCGTAAAGTCACTTTAATAGTTTCCTATGTAAAAGGGGCACTTCTTACAAAGCTAAAGGGGCACTTTTCCTATGTGCCCCCCCCCCCCCCCTGCCCCCCCCGGGAGGGCCGCCCCTGCTGTAATAGGTGCTTATAAACTTGATACTCCTGTCGCTCTACTGCTATGATAGTTTTTCATACGTCAATTCAGTGGAAGGGGCAGCTAGGGAGTGGCTCCCATGCAAGGTCCCCCGCGCCAAAGGCAGTTGTCTCGATCGCTAGGCAAGCCTTCCGTAGTTTAAACATGAAATACTATACGGTGGATCTCTTCAAATTGGGGGTAAGGAGCATTAATTTTTGTTTCCTTCCCAAAGTTCATGAGAATTTTTTTAGCGGCGAATCAGCCAGCGGGCAAATAAGCACCCCCCCCCCCCCGCCCCACGCCCCCCCCCCCTCCCTTCCTTCGATCCGCGCCTGGGACCCCCTAAAGCTCCCCTCCCCTTCTTAGGCCTACGGGAAAAAACGGTTGTGATTTCTATTTGGGATGCCATCCAATCGCTCCCGATATGATCTCCGCGCAGAAGCAACCTTGCACCACCCACTCCCCAACTTAAATCACGTGATTACAGGCAAAATGTCAGGTGATCAAATCTTGTCCTGTCGCCGTGGCTGACGCCGTCTGCATATATCATGATATGCAGGGAGGTAGGTTTCAACTATTTGCTTAAAATTATATTTTCGTTGATTTTTTTTTTACACGTTTAGGGCAATATATTCTCGAACGTGTATAGAATAATATGCAAAAAAGAAAATGCCTGAACCTGATTAAACTCTAAATCGTCACTCGTCGTGCAGATTCTCGGAATCCAGCGCTCGACGTTCGTTCTTCTCCCCGCAGCAGCCCGTGGGTACTGGGTGCTCTCGTTGCTCTAGAGAAATGGTTATCTTGAGAGCGTGATCAAGGAAGAGTAGCTTGATTATCATGATGAAGAAGATGATATTGATGATGATGTTGAAGATGATGATGATAATGTTAATGGTGACGCACATTTTAGTAATGATATTTTTTTTGTTTTGTTTAATATGTAATTGTTTATCAGTCATTTTTGTTTGTTACACAGTCTTACAGTTACAGCGCTTAGACTACCAGACTTTGGTGCAGGTAAGCACTTTATAAGAATAAGCAACGTCTTTATTCATCATCATCATCATCTATACGGGAGTGTAGGATATCCTGTAGGTCTCCAGGTCAGATCACTTGGTACATTACTCATTAGTAGTAGGTCTTTAAATCAGTGCATTCATAAATGATTAATAAAAGTACAACGATAATTGAACTGAGATAAATCCCATCACACAGGAAACTTAATTCGTTGCACTTGCAGACATTTTAAAGGGGGTTATGTAGGTTTTTAACAGATAGAGCTAATTTTACTTGACCTTGCCCTAATTGACCTTGATGGGCAGGAACATTATGAACATATTATGTATACAGTTGTTCAACTGCAATTTAATTTTCATTTTATTACCCCAACGATCCTTTCGCCCTTGAAACATTGATTTTGTTTTAAATTTGTTAATTCCACTTTTGGTCCCTCATCGTCCCTAGTCTTCACAAAATTTTGTTTATGTAGGCAATCATAATTTTTGTCAATTTTGTCCTTCTCTCAATCTCTCTCAAAACCAATATGCAATAAGATTAACAGTTCTTATTTTTATTACCTCTTTTTAATAGGCTTTTGTAGGTTTATGGTGAGTTTAATTTTTGTTTGAGTTTTATGCAAAAAATCAATTAATGGAAAATAATTGCCACCTTTTAAACTGTGAAACTGTGCCATAACTGAAGCTCTCGTTGCAATTTTGTTTCCTCTTGTTTATATTTGTTTAGTTCTAAGCTTTGACACCAGGAAAGAAGGGAACAGCACTTGCGGTAACCCACTGCCCACCAGGAACGTGTGGCTCCTGTACTAAAGCCTATGGCATCGAGAGAATTCATTACTTAATGGGTTAAAGTCAACAAGAACCTTTATCATCATAATCATCATTAGCGTCAGAACGTTATCACCTCCCTGTTTAGCTTTCCAGTATCGCCATGTCTTTTGTGCAGGACCAGAATCTAACCTCTTCACTAAAAAGGTATTCTTTGATATGCTTCATTTTTTTCAGGGGTACCGGTCTTTAAGCTATTAACCATTTTCGTGATGTATTCAAATTTTATACCAGCTTCTTCATTCTCCTGTAATATATCACTGTATCTCAATAGTCGGAATGCCAATTGCATACATTATTCATTAAATGTTACCAAGTTGTACATATATTATGGCTTGCCCTACCTAACAACAGGTACAACTGTAATGTATGCAATTTACATTTTGTAAGAGGTCAAAGAAATAATTTGTTTTACAACAAGGATCATGCTAATTGGTTAACTAACTTGGAAAGGGGCAGGCATGTGATGTCATTTGAAGACTTGTCATAGTCTATATCACAATTAAGGTACAGGGTTGAAAACCATGCCTCGGCACTCAAATATTTGGCAAGACATTAACTCATATCGTGCCAAGAACACTGTTCCGTGCATGCGCTGGCGTGCCACGCTCACATAATCGGGTTTCTAGTGGCTTGCCATGCACACATAAACTCGTATTCGCTCGCGTGCCACGTACACATTTTCGTGCATAAGTACACACGCTAATTGAACCTACCCTAAATTAACTTGGCACACATGGGATTAGTGGCTGGCACAATAGGGATTAGCACTGTGGCACTGTGTGAATTGCATTGGGGCAACTTAAGAGTTAATCTACATTTGCCACTCTTCACCCAGGTGAAGTAAATGGGTGGGTACCCGGTAGGAAGAAATTCATTGAATGCCTGAGCACCTAATCAGGATACATACACGTACATCGGCTAAAGCTGGGCTTCAAAATATTGATATCGACAATTGCAGGGATTAAAGTATAATGTTTTACAAAAACACTTTTTATCTTTGTATTTAAGGAAGGCTCCACAAGCTGAAGTACATCATGGAAAAGTCATCAGAGAAGATGAAACACACACTCGACAATGCACAGCAGATGGAAACGTTACTACAGAACAGTAAGTCATTATTCATTATACTCTATTTTTAATTTTATTTCTGGGTCACAAAAGGAATGTGCAGTGGCTGTCATAGTACTCTTTTATCTTCAGATATTATTAGCAAAACCTATCGTAACAAAGGCTTGGGCAGAGCAATTTTATTAAATTGGCTTTCAGAGTCTGTCTTTTTGACGTAAATCATAATTTGTGTGAAAATATTTGTATTTTACGATAAAACAAAGATTTTTTAAAGGTTTTATTGAAGATTAAAATGGTGTACTACTCCCAGTACAATCTCTATGGGAGGGAACTATTTGGAACTCCATGAAATGACTGATCCATTTTCATCGTAGTATTTTTAGCAAATGTCAGATCAGTAATAATAGCCCTTGTACTCTATTTTGTCATTGATATTTTATTTGTAGAATCTACTTGGACTACAATGCAACCACGCCGGTCGAGCCTGTACTTGTATTTAATTTCAACATTTAAAAGAAGAGTAAAATTCAGCTACTGCTTCACATTTCTTTTTCTTATTTCTAGTTAAAGACCGTCAATACTACTGGGCCAGAAGGGATTAGACCACGCAGCAAGGTCACTGACAGGTGGCTATCTCATTAACTCAGCTCTCAACTAACATAAAAAAAAGAGGATCATGGGGGACCAACAGGCACCGATTGGGGAAGTTTTCTATATAGAGGGAGCAAGTAGCTACAAGTAGGACAGTGGGGCTTTAAAATATACATACCTGTATAGCCTACATGTACTTGCTGTACGTTTATAGCAGAATTGATTTATCTTTGATGTTGTAGAATCTACTTGGACTACAATGCAACCACACCGGTCGAGCCCGCGGTCATAGATGTCATCTCAGGGACCTTGTCTGAAGCATGGGGAAATCCAAGCAGCCCCTACCCTCCAGGTTTGCTGATAGACAAAATTTTGTTATATCAATGTTGTTTATAAAGCTGAAGGGAATACTAGTTATTTTGTTGGTTTTCTCAAATTGTATTGATTCTTTTTATGGAATGTGCCTTGCAAATGATTTCCTAGTGTGACATTGTCATAACTGCCAACCATTCCCATTTTTGGGCCTTCAAGCTATTGTTTTGAACCCTTGATTTCTCTCTCTTTCTGAAATATTTTGTATGAAAAGTACACAAAACAGACTGTGTTCCTACTTTTGTCTTGAGAGATTCCTAATTTTTGCTCTGAAAGGTTTGCAGGTGTGCATTGTATGTTAGATGATGATAAAGGGCTTCAAGATTTAAAACAAAACAAAAAAATTCCAGTGCAAAACTTGAAGGTGCTAAATGCATCTTCATATGTGCTAATTGGGACTGGAAATGAGTAATTTCACAAAGCCTTTGAGTTGCCTAAGCAATCCTTCTGTCAAATTGGTGGCTATTTCTGTGTTTGTGTCAATTAGCATGTGTTGGAAGTGTGCTATAGTGCCAGGAGGCAACAGAGGAAAATGAAAGATTAACCCATTATCAATGTGAACTGGGGGTTCCTGTTAAAAGCCAAGGGGAATGAAAGAGATCAGTAGTCAATGGATTAACTAGCGACATTGATTTGATAATATGAATTGAATAATGTAAAAAATACTATAGTTCTAAAAATGAAATTGTACTTGTTATTAAAAAAAAAAGGACTACCGTATTGGTAATGAATTATTTTGGCCTAAAATGGCAGTGATGGGCTCTGTTCCATTTTGAAAAGGAGCCAAGAAACCCAATTTGTATGAAATGTTATATTTTGTGTTTTCAAAACTAAAAATGATGAAGCACCTTGTTAACATGAGGTTAATACACCTTTAATCTACTGTATGGTATATCTCTATGATATTGTCTTCTGAAAGAAAGACAAAATGTCCAGGCATGGTTATTTATAAAGGGTTTCCGAATACATACATCTATTCTGCTTGTAAGTGTCGGCCTGCATGGTGATGTAGATATACAGTAGGTTTGCGGTTGCACCATGTGTGTGAGAGAGAGAGAGGTTTAAGGAGTCCTGAACAGGACTCTGACTCGGTAATCTTTGAGATATACAGTAGGTTTGCGGTTGCACCATGTGTGTGAGAGAGAGAGAGAGGTATGAGGAGTCCTGAACAGGACTCTGACTCGGTAATCTTTCTTGGAGGAGTGTAGTCCTGAAAAGGACTGTTTGTTATCTTTCTTGGCATATAGTTCTCAGGAGAACTATAGCGCTATAGTTCTCCTGAGAACTATATGCCAAGAAAGATAACAAACAGTCCTTTTCAGGACTACACTCCTCCAAGAAAGATTACCGAGTCAGAGTCCTGTTCAGGACTCCTCATACCTCTCTCTCTCTCTCACACACATGGTGCAACCGCAAACCTACTGTATATCTCAAAGATTACCGAGTCAGAGTCCTGTTCAGGACTCCTTAAACCTCTCTCTCTCTCACACACATGGTGCAACCGCAAACCTACTGTATACATACATCTAGGTTGCCATTTTTCATTTAGGTTGTCATTCATGCACTATGTTATTGAATTGCCTGTCCTTCTTTTCAGGTGGGCTGTATCTAATACAGACCACCTTATATTTTTGTTAAAATTGCCTTTATTTATTTATTTATTATTTATTTATTTTTCTTAATTATAGCCACTTTTTTGTTAGCAAGATAACTTTGAAATGGTTCAATCAAATGCTTTGATATTTGACACACATATGTATAAGCATATGGACAAGACACGGTAAGGTTTTCAACCTTGACCTTGACTGATGACGTCATCTAGGCGCCATTTTGTGAAATTTTCTGAAAATCATCTCATGATCATATCTTCATAACCAAAAGGTATTTTTCATTCATATTTATCATGATTAAGGTTAATATCAGTCCGGTTAATTTCAGGTGAAAAAACGCGCGCGTGCGCGTACGTCCGCGCGTCAATACGCGCGCAAAATTTTTAAATGCTCAAAATCGTCTAAAATTTATTTTGCATATGTTTCAGGTCATATTAAGCATTTTATAAAAAATCGCGCGTATGAGCATGCGCGCGCGTTTTCGCGCGTAACACCATTACAAAACATAGAATCGCCATTTTTTTTTCTTTTATGATATTTCTCATATTTTTTCAAGGAATTTGATACCATGTTTATCTCTTTATGACCATTATTAACAAGATGAGCGTCAATTCAAGATAAATAACCGTGCGCGCGAGCTCTTTTAATACATAGCATATATGGGCAAAAACATGCCTATACAAAATGCATTATAGCTCTTTGGAATGCACCGGGATCCTCAATTTGTTTTCATATTTAGATAGAGTATGAGTCGAAGATATGATTCCATGTCTCATTTGGCCATTAAGTGTATCGTGACATCATCACAATGGCCTTGGAAATCAAAATACGAATTTGCATATTATGACGTCAGCATATTTATGGAAAATTGATTGTATCTCTGTAAATATTGATCAATTTTCTTCAAAATTTCGATATGTTGTAGCTAAGACAATTCTCTACAAGCTTTAAAATAACCATTTTTCATTTTGATGACGTCATCATAGTGAAAATCTCGATTAAAGGCCTCATGTCAAAAGGCCTTCATAATTTGCCTCATCCCTATAGAAGGTGAATTTCGTTCACGTCATGAAACTACATGATATTGTTTTTTAAGAATTTTTAAGCAGTATCTCGCTTATTTTTGCTCTATTTTGTCTCAAATTTAAGTTGACCAGCCCACCTATACTTGTTCCAAACAAGTATTATATGTCTAGTTATTTATTTATTTTTCTTAATTCTCGCCACTTTTTTGTTAGCAAGATAACTTAAAAATGGTTGAATGAAATACCTTGAAATTTGGCACATATATGTATAGGCATATGGACAAAACACAGTAAGGTTTTCAACCTTGACCTTGACTGATGACGTCATCTAGGCGCCATTTTGTGAAATTTTCTGAAAATAAACTCATGATCATATCTTCATAACCAAAAGGTATTTCTCATTCATATTTATTATGATCAAGGTCAATATCGGTCCAGTCAATTTCAGGTCAAAAAACGCGCGCGTGCGCGTACGTCCGCGCGTCAATGCGCGCGCAAAATTTTTAAATGCTCAAAATCGTCTCAAATTTATTTTGCATACGTTTCAGGTCATTTTAAGCATTTTATAAAAAATCGCGCGTATGAGCATGCGCGCGCGTTTTCGCGCGTAACACCATTAAAAAACATAGAATCGCCATTTTTTTTTCTTTTATGATATTTCTCATATTTTTTCAAGGAATTTGATTCCATGTTTATCTCTTTATGACCATTATTAACAAGATGAGCGTAAATTCAAGATAAATGTCAGTGCGCGCGAGGTCTTTTAATACATAGCATATATGGGTAAAAACATGCCTATACAAAATCCGTTATAGCTCTTTGGAATGCACCGGGATCCTCAATTTTTTTTCATATTAAGATAGAGTATGAGTCGGAAATATGATTCCATGTCTCATTTGGCCATTAAGTGTATCGTGACATCATCACAATGGCCTTGGAACTCAAAATACGAATTTGCATATTATGACGTCAGCATATTTATGTAAAATTGATTGTATCTCTGTAAATATTGATCAATTTTGTTCAAAATTTCGATATGTTGTAGCTAAAACAATTCTCTACAAGCGCGGTAATAACCATTTTTTATTTTGATGACGTCATCATAGTGAAAATTTTGATTAAAGGCCTCATGTCAAAAACTTCATAATTTGCGTGTTATGCCTATAGAATGTGAATTTAGTTCACGTTATGAATCTACATGATATTGTCTTTTAAGAATTTGTAAGCAGTATGTCGCTTATTTTTGCTCTATTTTGTCTCAAATGTTAGTTGACCAGCCCACCTATACTTGTTTCAAACAAGTATTATATGTCTAGTTATTTATTTATTTTTCTTAATTCTCGCCACTTTTTTGTTAGCAAGATAACTTGAAATTGTCTAACTCAAATCACTTGAAATTTGGCACACATATGTATAGGCATATGGACAAAACACAGTAAGGTTTTCAACCTTGACCTTGACTGATGACGTCATCTAGGCGCCATTTTGTGAAATTTTCTGAAAATAAACTCATGATCATATCTTCCTAACCAAAAGGTATTTCTCATTCATATTTATTATGATCAAGGTCAATATCAGTTCAGTCAATTTCAGGTCAAAAAACGCGCGCGTGCGCGTACGTCCGCGCGTCAATGCGCGCGCAAAATTTTTAAATGCTCAAAATCGTCTCAAATTTATTTTGCATACGTTTCAGGTCATTTTAAGCATTTTATAAAAAATCGCGCGTAAGAGCATGCGCGCGCGTTTTCGCGCGTAACACCATTAAAAAACATAGAATCGCCATTTTTTTTTCTTTCATGATATTTCTCATATTTTTTCAAGGAATTTGATTCCATTTTTATCTCTTTATGACCATTATTAACAAGATGAGCGTAAATTCAAGATAAATGTCAGTGCGCGCGAGGTCTTTTAATACATAGCATATATGGGCAAAAACATGCCTATACAAAATCCGTTATAGCTCTTTGGAATGCACCGGGATCCTCAATTTTTTTTCATATTAAGATAGAGTATGAGTCGGAAATATGATTCCATGTCTCATTTGGCCATTAAGTGTATCGTGACATCATCACAATGGCCTTGGAACTCAAAATACGAATTTGCATATTATGACGTCAGCATATTTATGTAAAATTTATTGTATCTCTGTAAATATTGATCAATTTTCTTTAAAATTTCGATATGTTGTAGCTAAGACAATTCTCTACAAGCGCAGTAATAACCTCTTTTCATTTTGATGACGTCATCATAGTGAAAATTTTGATTAAAGGCCTCATGTAAAAAACTTCATAATTTGCGTGTTATGCCTATAGAAGTTGAATTTAGTTCACGTTATGAATCTACATGATATTGTTTTTTAAGAATTTGTAAGCAGTATGTCGCTTATTTTTGCTCTATTTTGTCTCAAATTTTAGTTGACCAGCCCACCTATACTTGTTCCAAACAAGTATTATATGTCTAGTTTTTCTTAATTCTCGCCACTTTTTTGTTAGCAAGATAACTTGAAATTGTCTAAGTCAAATCACTTGAAATTTGGCACACATATGTATAGGCATATGGAGAGAACACAGTAAGGTTTTCAACCTTGACCTTGATTGATGACGTCATCTAGGCGCCATTTTGTGAAATTTTCTGAAAATAAACTCATGATCATATCTTCATAACCAAAAGGTATTTCTCATTCATATTTATTGTGATCAAGGTCAATATCAGTCCAGTCAATTTCAGGTAAAAAAACGCGCGCGTGCGCGTACGTCCGCGCGTCAGTGCGCGCGCAAAATTTTTCAATGCTCAAAATCGTCTCAAATTTATTTTGCATACGTTTCAGGTCATTTTAAGCATTTTATAAAAAATCGCGCGTATGAGCATGCGCGCGCGTTTTCGCGCGTAACACCATTACAAAACATAGAATCGCCATTTTTTTTTCTTTCATGATAATTCTCATATTTTTTAAGGATTTTGATACCATGTGTATCTCTTTATGACCATTATTAACAAGATGAGCGTCAATTCAAGATAAATGTCAGTGCACGCGAGCTCTTTTAATACATAGCATATATGGGCAAAAACATGCCTATACAAAATCCGTTATAGCCCTTTGGAATGCACCGGGATCCTCAATTTTTTTTCATATTTAGATAGAGTATGAGTCGGAAATATGATTCCATGTCTCATTTGGCCATTAAGTGTATCGTGACATCATCACAATGGCCTTGGAACTCAAAATACGAATTTGCATATTATGACGTCAGCATATTTATGTAAAATTTATTATATCTCTATAAATATTGATCAATTTTCTTCAAAATTTCGATGTGTTGTAGCTGAGACAATTCTCTACAAGCGCAGTAATAACCTCTTTTCATTTTGATGACGTCATCATAGTGAAAATTTTGATTAAAGGCCTCATGTAAAAAACTTCATAATTTGCGTGTTATGCCTATAGAAGTTGAATTTAGTTCACGTTATGAATCTACATGATATTGTTTTTTAAGAATTTGTAAGCAGTATGTCGCTTATTTTTGCTCTATTTTGTCTCAAATTGTAGTTGACCAGCCCACCTATACTTGTTCCAAACAAGTATTATATGTCTAGTTATTTATCAGGTGGGCTGTATCTAATACAGACCACCTTATATTTTTGTTAAAATTGCCTTTATTATCAGGTGGGCTGTATCTAATACAGACCACCTTATATTTTTGTTAAAATTGCCTTTATTTATTTATCAGGTGGGCTGTATCTAATACAGACCACCTTATATTTTTGTTAAAATCGCCTTTATTATTATTATTTATTTATCAGGTGGGCTGTATCTAATACAGACCACCTTATATTTTTGTTAAAATCGCCTTTATTATTTATTATTTATTTATCAGGTGGGCTGTATCTAATACAGACCACCTTATAATTTTGTTAAAATTGCCTTTATTATTTATTTATTATTTATTTTTCTTATTTTGACCCATTTTTTTGTTAACCAGATAACTTTGAAATGATTCAATCAAATACCTTGAAATTTAGCACACATATGTATAGGCATATGGACAAATCACGGTAAGGTTTTCAACCTTGACCTTGACTGATGACGTCATCTAGGCGCCATTTTGTGAAATTTTCTGAAAATAAACTCATGATCATATCTTCATAACCAAAAAGTATTTCTCATTCATATTTATTATGATCAAGGTCAATATCAGTCCAGTCAATTTCAGGTCAAAAAACGCACGCGTGCGCGTACGTCCGCGCGTCAGTGCGCGCGCAAAATTTGTAAATGCTCAAAATCGTCTCAAATTTATTTTGCATACGTTTCAGGTCATTTTAAGCATTTTATAAAAAATCGCGCGTACGAGCATGCGCGCGCGTTTTCGCGCGTAACACCATTAAAAAACATAGAATCGCCATTTTTTTTTCTTTCATGATATTTCTCATATTTTTTCAAGGAATTTGATACCATGTTTATCTCTTTATGACCATTATTAACAAGATGAGCGTAAATTCAAGATAAATGTCAGTGCGCGCGAGCTCTTTTAATACATAGCATATATGGGCAAAAACATGCCTATACAAAATCCGTTATAGCTCTTTGGAATGCACCGGGATCCTCAATTTTTGTTCATATTTAGATAGAGTATGAGTCGGAAATATGATTCCATGTCTCATTTGACCATTAAGTGTATCGTGACATCATCACAATGGCCTTGGAATTCAAAATACGAATTTGCATATTATGACGTCAGCATATTTATGTAAAATTGATTGTATCTCTGTAAATATAGATCAATTTTCTTCAAAATTTCGATATTTTGTAGCTAAGACAATTCTCTACAAGCGCAGTAATAACCATTTTTCATTTTGATGACGTCATCATAGTAAAAATTTTGATTAAAGGCCTCATGTCAAAAACTTCATAATTTGCGTGTTATGCCTATAGAAGGTGAATTTAGTTCACGTTATGAATCTACATGATATTGTCTTTTAAGAATTTGTAAGCAGTATGTCGCTTATTTTTGCTCTACTTTGTCTCAAATTTTAGTTGACCAGCCCACCTATACTTGTTCCAAACAAGTATTACATGTCTAGTTTATTTTTCTTATTTTGAACCACTTTTTTGTTAACAAGATAACTTTGAAATGGTTCAACCAAATATCTTAAAATTTGGCACACATATGTATAGGCATATGGACAAAACAAGGTAACGTTTTCAACCTTGACCTTGACTGATGACGTCATCTAGGCGCCATTTTGTGATTTTTTCTGAAAATCAACTCATGATCATATCTTCATAACCAAAAGGTATTTCTCATTCATATTTATCATGATCAAGGTCAATATCAGTCCGGTCATTTTCATGTCAAAAAACGCGCGCGTGCGCGTACGTCCGCGCGTCAGTGCGCGCGCAAAATTTGAAAATGCTCAGAATCGTCTCAAATTTTTTTTGCATACGTTTCAGGTCATTTAAAGCATTTTATAAAAAATCGCGCGTACGAGCATGCGCGCGCGTTTTCGCGCGTAACACCATTAAAAAACATAGAATCGCCATTTTTTTTTCTTTCATGATATTTCTCATATTTTTTCAAGGAATTTGATTCCATGTTTATCTCTTAATGACCATTATTAACAAGATGAGCTTAAATTCAAGATAAATGTCAGTGCGCGCGAGGTCTTTTAATACATGGCATATATGGGCAAAAACATGCCTATACATAATCCGTTATAGCTCTTTGGAATGCACCGGGATCCTCAATTTTTTTTCATATTAAGATAGAGTATGAGTCGGAAATATGATTCCATGTCTCATTTGGCCATTAAGTGTATCGTGACATCATCACAATGGCCTTGGAACTCAAAATACGAATTTGCATATTATGACGTCAGCATATTTATGTAAAATTGATTGTATCTCTGTAAATATTGATCAATTTTCTTTAAAATTTCGATTTGTTGTAGCTAAGACAATTCTCTACAAGCGCAGTAATAACCATTTTTCATTTTGATGACGTCATCATAGTGAAAATTTTGATTAAAGGCCTCATGTCAAAAACTTCATAATTTACGTGTTATGCCTATAGAAGGTGAATTTAGTTCACGTTATGAATCTACATGATATTGTCTTTTAAGAATTTGTAAGCAGTATGTCGCTTATTTTTGCTCTATTTTGTCTCAAATGTTAGTTGACCAGCCCACCTATACTTGTTCCAAACAAGTATTATATGTCTAGTTTATTTTTTTTATTTTGAACCACTTTTTTGTTAGCAAGATAACTTGACAATGGCTCAATCAAATAACTTGAAATTTGGCACACATATGTATAGGCATATAAACAAAGCAAGGTAAGGTTTTTAACCTTGACCTTGACTGATGACGTCATCTAGGCGCCATTTTGTGAAATTTTCTGAATTTAAACTCATGATCATATCTTCATAACCAAAAGGTATTTCTCATTCATATTTATTATGATCAAGGTCAATATCAGTCCAGTCAAGTTCAGGTCAAAAAACGCGCGCGTGCGCGTACGTCCGCGCGTCAATGCGCGCGCAAAATTTTTAAATGCTCAAAATCGTCTCAAATTTATTTTGCATACGTTTCAGGTCATTTTAAGCATTTTATAAAAAATCGCGCGTAAGAGCATGCGCGCGCGTTTTCGCGCGTAACACCATTAAAAAACATAGAATAACCATTTTTTTTTCTTTCATGATATTTCTCATATTTTTCCAAGGAATTTGATTCCATGTTTATCTCTTTATGACCATTATTAACAAGATGAGCGTAAATTCAAGATAAATGTCAGTGCGCGCGAGGTCTTTTAATACATAGCATATATGGGCAAAAACATGCCTATACAAAATCCGTTATAGCTCTTTGGAATGCACCGGGATCCTCAATTTTTTTTCATATTAAGATAGAGTATGAGTCGAAAATATGATTCCATGTCTCATTTGGCCATTAAGTGTATCGTGACATCATCACAATGGCCTTGGAACTCAAAATACGAATTTGCATATTATGACGTCAGCATATTTATGTAAAATTGATTGTATCTCTGTAAATATTGATCAATTTTCTTCAAAATTTCGATATGTTGTAGCTAAGACAATTCTCTACAAGCGCAGTAATAAACATTTTTCATTTTGATGACGTCATCATAGTGAAAATTTTGATTAAAGGCCTCATGTCAAAAACTTCATAATTTGCGTGTTATGCCTATAGAAGGTGAATTTAGTTCACGTTATGAATCTACATGATATTGTTTTTTAAGAATTTGTAAGCAGTATGTCGCTTATTTTTGCTCTATTTTGTCTCAAGTTTTAGTTGACCAGCCCACCTATACTTGTTCCAAACAAGTATTATATGTCTAGTTATTTATCAGGTGGGCTGTATAACGTACAGACCACCTTATAATTTCGTTAGAATTGCCTTTATCAGGTGGGCTGTATCTAATACAGACCACCTTATATTTTTGTTAAAATCGCCTTTATTATTTATTCTTTATTATTTATCAGGTGGGCTGTATCTAATACAGACCACCTTATATTTTTGTTAAAATCGCCTTTATTATTTATTTTTCTTATTTCGACCCACTTTTTGTTAGCAAGATATCTTTGAAATTATTCAATCAAATGCTTTGAAATTTGGCACACATATGTATAGGCATATGGACAAAACACAGTAAGGTTTTCAACCTTGACCTTGACTGATGACGTCATCTAGGCGCCATTTTGTGAAATTTTCTGAAAAAAAACTCATGATCATATCTTCATAACCAAAAGGTATTTCTCGTTCATATTTATTATGATCAAGGTCAATATCAGTCCAGTCAATTTCAGGTCAAAAAACGCGCGCGTGCGCGTACGTCCGCGCGTCAATGCGCGCGCAAAATTTTCAAATGCTCAAAATCGTCTCAAATTTATTTTGCATACGTTTCAGGTCATTTTAAGCATTTTATAAAAAATCGCGCGTACGAGCATGCGCGCGCGTTTTCGCGCGTAACACCATTAAAAAACATAGAATCGCCATTTTTTTTTCTTTCATGATATTTCTCATATTTTTTCAAGGAATTTGATTCCATGTTTATCTCTTTATGACCATTATTAACAAGATGAGCGTAAATTCAAGATAAATGTCAGTGCGCGCGAGGTCTTTTAATACATAGCATATATGGGCAAAAACATGCCTATACAAAATCCGTTATAGCTCTTTGGAATGCACCGGGATCCTCAATTTTTTTTCATATTAAGATAGAGTATGAGTCGGAAATATGATTCCATGTCTCATTTGGCCATTAAGTGTATCGTGACATCATCACAATGGCCTTGGAACTCAAAATACGAATTTGCATATTATGACGTCAGCATATTTATGTAAAATTGATTGTATCTCTGTAAATATTGATCAATTTTCTTCAAAATTTCGATATGTTGTAGCTAAGACAATTCTCTACAAGCGCAGTAATAACCATTTTTCATTTTGATGACGTCATCATAGTGAAAATTTTGATTAAAGGCCTCATGTCAAAAACTTCATAATTTGCGTGTTATGCCTATAGAAGGTGAATTTAGTTCACGTTATGAATCTACATGATATTGTCTTTTAAGAATTTGTAAGCAGTATGTCGCTTATTTTTGCTCTATTTTGTCTCAAATGTTAGTTGACCAGCCCACCTATACTTGTTCCAAACAAGTATTATATGTCTAGTTTATTTTGTTAATCATGTTTTATTATGGATAAAATCTTTGCAGGTCAGCTAGCCAAGCAGCTGATCAACAAAGCAAGGTCACAGGTCGCTACAATGATAGGGGCTTCCCCCAATGACATCATCTTCATGTCAGGTGGCACAGAGGTATGTCAGTATGTCAGTTTGTTTCTTAAAATGTAAAGGGACCTATTCCTTATGTGTTTTAAACATTTTAAGGTATTTATTTCTGCCAGGAAACCTCACCTGGATGGAGTGTGACAATTGTAGATTAATGTCTTTTCCAAAGGATATTACAGGGATGCCAGTTTTCAGGCAATCGCCTGAATTCAGGCCCTGGCAAGTTACTTTTAGACCATAGTTAAGGATTTTTTGTGTACAAAATAGCTAATTCTAGGTGATTTTCAGGCCCTGTGATCACTTTTAACTGACATCCCTGATATTGGTGTTGCGATAGGAATGGGAACCCCGTTCATTGTGGTTTACAGTCTGGAG
This sequence comes from Strongylocentrotus droebachiensis, assembly GCA_035222895.1. Classification (NCBI taxonomy): domain Eukaryota; kingdom Metazoa; phylum Echinodermata; class Echinoidea; order Camarodonta; family Strongylocentrotidae; genus Strongylocentrotus; species Strongylocentrotus droebachiensis. The sequence continues at coordinate 43,019 of JAVYIG010003219.1, forward strand.
ACTTATCAATAGGACCTCTACAGGACAATTAAAAAAAAATCTAATTAAGACAAAATCTAATTTGAAACTCTGATGATAGTTGTTGTGACCTTGGTGGCACTTTAAGGCACATGGGTGAAGCTATTCACCCCTGATAAAGCTAGTTGAGCTTAGGGACATTTCACTCAAGATTGAAAATATTTTCATTTTTTTGTTTTCCTTTTTTTTAACCTTGCTTCTCAGGCAAACAATCTGGTAATCCACACGGCCATAGAGCATTTCAAGAACTCATCGAGAACATCATCACCTGAGCATCCAGGCAAGCCACACATCATCACATCTAACCTTGAACATGACTCTATCAAACTACCTCTGGAGCATCTAGTGAAGCAGGGAGTCGGTAAGATGCCATTATCCAAAGAAGATATATTCTCTGTAGTTTCAATGCACATCCATCACTGTTAGCTAACCTAACTCCAAACTGTGTGCAATTACCAATTAATGTGTCAAAAGATCTTGCACGCAATCAAACTCGTGACCCACTATAAATTACTTGGAGCATCTAGTGAAGCAGGGAATCGGTATTAGATGCCATTACCCTAAAAAGATATTCATCACGGCCGTTAGCTAACTCCAAACTGTGTGCAATTACCAATTAATGTGTCAATAGATCTTGCACATATTCAAACTCGTGACCCACTTTTAATTACTTGGAGCATCTAGTGAAGCAGGGAATCGGTATTAGATGCCATTACCCTAAGAAGATATTCATAACGGCCGTTAGCTAACTCCAAACTGTGTGCAATTACCAATGAATGTGTCTATAGATCTTGCACGCATTCAAACTCGTGACCCTCTGGAAATGACTTGGAATTTACTGTGACAGATTGGGAAGCATTTAGTAATGATCTGGGCATGGAATTTTGTATAATGATGAATTTCCTACCGGTATTTAGAACAGGGCTTTTCCTCTGAAATTGGTGGAGAGTGGGCACAAGAAGGGTCCATTCTCGGTGAAGAACAACATCTGTTATAGTGATAATACCTGAACAGTGTCAAGTTCCCTGTGACTACCCCAAATGGATATTTTTTACATCAACAATTGCAATAGTAAACACATTTAAATACCATTTGTTAACCCCTTCACATTCAATTAAATTCAATCAAGGTTTATTAAAGACATGAATGGCAGTCATAGACTGAATTGTACATGCTTTCACAGTGCAGGTATTAATACAATGTACATCAGGAAAAATAGAATTAAATATAATGTGTACAAGCATAATTTAAAATTTGATAGGCAGTAAAATATATGCCTCACATTCATTTCTAATCATGTTCTCTTTATACAGCTGATGTGACCTTTGTACCAGCGTCTGTAGAAACGGGGAGAGTCGAAGCAGACTTCATCATTAAAGCCATTCAACCAACAACATGCCTTGTCACCATCATGCATGCAAACAATGAAACAGGAGTCATACAGGTAAATTTAACTTGAAATGCTTTCTGTCATTGATATATAGAGTTAAAATATCTTCTGTGGTTAAATGGTAAGATAATAATAATAACTTGTATAGAGCGTATAACATTATGACGAAACGTCTGTACCCCGTCACTTCCAAAAGACTGGATATTATTACCCCGGCTTTAGCTGTGGCAACCATAGCACTCAACTTGTCAAAGGAATAAATCCTACCATCCTAATAGGGAGCCCCAGGAGTGTCAAGTCTGACAGACATGAGCGCTATACAAGAACCCACTATTATTATCATTATTACCAGGGATCCACTTACTACACCTGTGTGGCAAAGGATTTTGGTGCGAAGACTGGAAGTCCGGAGACTTATCCATTAGACCACTACACCTCTACTAAGATGAGATAGTTGTTGGTTCACGTTCAGGCAAAGCACCAAAGTCTTTTGAAAATCCATCTCCATTTGCCACTCCAAACTGAGAACAGAAATGGGAATCTGACAGGAAAATGAAAACCATTGTACATGTAATTGAGGTGGTCTTATACCTTCACCAAGGATATTCTCAAAAACTACACTTTCCTGTTCTTAATGTAAACATAATTATTGGAAACTCCCAAGGAGTAGAGATGGGGCACACATTGTGTATAATGCATGGTAAGAATCTGATGAGGGGGTTAATGATATGTGTATCTGAATCATAAAGTATCCTGTGATTTTATTTCATACTAATCGGTAATCCAGATTTCTTCTTCTGATTCTATCTTTCAGCCAGTTGAAGAGATCTTTAGAAGATTGAAAGGAATACCCCATGACCCTTCCCAAGTTGTACCCAGAATCCTCCTGCACACCGACGCTGCTCAGACGATAGGGAAGATTAGGGTAGATGTTGACAGTCTTTACGCCGACTATCTGACTATTGTAGGCCACAAGGTTGGTGATGATTTTATCTTGTTTTTTAATTCAATTTTTTCTCTTATTAGTAACATTTTTTACCTCTTTGTTTACCAACAGTTAGAGTGAATAAAATTGTAAAAGTAAAAATTTGAAATTTCACTTTACGTTTTAATTCATATACATCGTATGTATCTAACATGTTCTTTACTCTTCATTTCTTTCTATATTCATTTCAGTTTTATGCTCCAAGGATAGGTGCCTTGTATGTCAGAGGTGGTGGAGTAACCAGTGAAAGGGGTGTACCACTGCACCCCATGCTGTTTGGAGGGGGGCAAGAAAGGAACTTAAGACCGGGGTAAGAGAATACCACAATATGTGTTCCTGTCAGCGAGTTCGTAATTAGGATTTGCGCATGGGCAGATCAAGGTCATTCGTACCCAAATTGTAAAACCATTGAGACGAATACTCGGATCGTGCTCATGAAAGTTATGTAATCAGTATTCATTTATGCACCAACAGTACGTTTATCTGATACACAGGTGGAAGTATTCTTCTCAAGAGGCATACAAAAGGTATTCATGAAGCACCTCCATCACTTTGGCAGTGATTATTCTAAAATGCACACGTGGGAAGTATCCATCGTGTCTAAAGCAGGGCTCCCACTTAGCCGAGTTGAAGCCTCGAGTTGTGGCGAGCTGGCGCGATCTTATGGCAAGCAGTTTTATCATTAAAACATATTTCTTGATATTAAGAATTCAATTCTTGATATTCAGAATTACCATTGCTTTACAACGTAAAATTATTTCTTGATATCAAGAATTGATTTCTTGATATCAATTAATAATAAAACGGCTTGCCATAAGATCGCGCCAGCTCGCCACAACTCGAGGTTCCAACTCGGCTGAGTGAGAGCCCTGCTTTAGATCTGTGGATATTTTGGCGGGGTCATGCGTTCCAGAGCTATTTACGAGCTCGCTTATTGTAGAGGTGTAAAGTTGTGATTTAGTGTATAAGCAACCAGACTTCAGGTCGTAGTGTTCAAGGCTCAAATCCATGCTGCTGCTTAGATATCCTTTGCCAAAACATTATAATCTGCACTTGCCACACTTGACCGGTGAAGAAAATGGGAACTGGTAGGAGTTAATTCCTTAATTGCTTCATCGCTATCATGAGCTGGGTGTAATAATCCAAAGCTCTTTTAAAGCACATAGAGGCGTTGATAAATTCATGTATGTGATATGTGCATACAGCAACTAAATATTATTATTATCATTACTACTGCTCTTTCTAGTACTGTTATCTCGAATAAAGATATAATGTTTTGGTCTTGTTGCTGTCATACATGTATCTTAACTTCACAATTTCATATTTATCCTATGTACTATAACCCAAAGTTTGCTTCCCTTTTCTTTACAAAACAAATGGGTACAGGACAGAGAATACGGCTATGATAGCAGGTCTTGGAAAGGTAAAAGTCTATTTTCTTTTATTGAAAATTTTAGTATGAATTAGCAAGATTCGTATTTTGAATTACCCTAACATTTTGATCAAACCCATACAATTAATCTCATTGTTGTTCTTGTTCACAATCACAATCCTAACTCACAAAATATAGAAAATTGAAATTCTGAACAAGTGGTGCAGACTTTAGTCACTCTTTCAAACCAATAGTCACAACAAGACTGGCAGATCAATTAATCATCAAATAATCGTATCTTACACTGTACATACAGTGTTCGAATGAATTAGTCATACCCCAACTAACTTTTGATTTTTATGTTAAGTATCCGAAAAATTGTTTTGTCCCGATTTATGTTTCTTTAGAACGTGACGTATTAAAGGTTATATCTAAAATTATTCAACATTGGCCCTAATTCAACCAGGCTACCTTATCTTTTGGAGCTACGAATAAAACAAAAGACATCAAATTTACACGGGGTAGGAATTAGTTGTTTAATATGTGCTTTAAAAGAAAAAGGTATCTTCAATTGAACTGTTGTGCTCTTTACATCTTTTTTTGTGTGTGTGGAGAATATGAAAAGTTTGATCCATGTGAAGACCAGCTATACTCGTGAAAAAATTGGAACTGAATATAATTTAGATTTTCATGTTTTTATTTTGTACACAAATTATTTAAGAAATAGCTTTATGTCTTCTGGAAATAAATGCAGTCATAATTTGAATGTTTGTTCCTAATCTGTAATAAATGGTTTTATGATTTGTATTCAGGCAGCCGAGCTTGTTACTGAGAATATAGAGCAGTATGATTCCAAGATGAGAAAAGTCAGAGATTATCTGGAAGAATCGTTGAAGGTGAGTATTTACTTTGTTTTGGATATGTCATTTTGATGATGGTGTTGAGAATAAATAGAGGTTATGCTGGTTTTGGAACTCAGCTTTCAAAACCAGGAGGCATGATGGCTCAGTGGTAGAGCAGAGGTCTCATAACTGGGAGGTTCCAGATTTGAAACCAAGTCAATGCGCTCATGCCCTTTGGTAAGGCATTAAGCATGAAGAGGACCTTAAGCCATCAGTCCCCCGGTTGTTTACTTACAAGCATGTACATGCTTTCTTGGCAGTCGGGTAAAACAATCATTAACAAACTGTTATCATCAACAAACTTTGCTGATCCTTTGTTGAATTTTGCATTATCTTTTGAACAGTCTCAAGTATCGCTCGTTTTGTATACCCCCTCTGTCTCCCTTTACCTGTCTCATTCCCTCTCTTTCCTTCAATCTCCCCCTCCCCCTCTATGAATATTATTTGAAGTAATACATATTTTTCCTGCTTATCAATTGTTTATATTGTTTCAATGTATTTTCATGAATTTGTCTTCATATTCATTTAAATACTTGTTTTTAAAACAAAATGTTCATATACATGTACCAAGTGAATGAAGTTATGTAATACATGTAATTACAAAAAAAGAGATGTACAGTCTACAACTAAATTATTCGTACCCTTACCACGTTTTGTACTTTTTTAAAGTATGAAAAATTGATTGTCCAAATTTATGTTTCTTGAGAAAGTATTCAACAAAGGCCCTAATTCAACCAGTCCACCTTTCATTCTCAAGTTACAAAAAACACAAGAGCATCATATTTACAAAGAGAACAACAAATTTAGCTGTTAAACTGTACTTGCTACTATGGTTCTGGTACACATGTATCATGGCAACAGATGATTGTAAACACATTACAAGCTGCAATTAAGGTGTTTTTCTCTCTGTCTCTCTGTCTCTCTTTTACTTCAGTCTGCCTTTCCAGATCAGGTGTGTTTCAATGGGAAGCTGAAGGGAAGCGAAAGGATACCCAATACCTGCAATGTTTCTTTTCTCGGCACTAATCGACAGGGTAAGGACTGAATTATTGCACCCATTAAAGATGAAGTTGAGTTCTGGTCATGCGATTACATTGTGAAAGAAACGGTGTGGAATCGATCAGAAAAGGTTGATCATCTAGCATATAAGTATTTGTGTGTAAATTGCAAGGTTCTGGAATCATCAAAATGATAAGAAATAAAGCCAAGTCTTGGTAAAGTTACAAACACTGTACACAGAAAGATGTATACGGGACTACACGAACACGTGGCGTAAAAAATCCTACCCTGGATTTTTACGATGTTACATGACATATTTAGAATATGAAGGCATTTGAAGAGCCGTGCTTTTCAGGGAACATGTTTGAACTGATGTTCTTCCACACTTGCGTAATAACAATGATAATGCTCACAAATTATTTTTCACCTCTTCCCAGAACTTAACCGTCTCTTTAAGGTATTAGGGAAGGAGTGGGGTGAGAGGGGGTTGTATTATTTTTGATAGAAAGTTATTTTTATGTTATAAGATTTGAATTATCTTTTTTTTTTAAACATAGAAAGATTCAGTAATTAGGAGAGAAAGATGCACAAATATAGCTATGATAGTAAGATGTGGGCTGATATGTACAGTGAGTTGTTCTTTTCAGCTGACATGAGTTTTTATGCCTCCGTTACGAAGTAGCCGGAGGCATTATGTTTTCGGGTTGTCCGTCCGTCCGTACGTACGTCTGTACGTACGTCCCGTTCTCGTGATCGCGTTATCTGAAGAACCGATTGATGGATTCCTGCCGAACTTTGGTCATGTATGTATCTTGCAGAGCCGATGAACTGATTAGATTTTGGGGTCACGAGGTCAAAGGTCACAGGGCTCATTATGTATGCACAAACAGCTCGTGATCGCATTATCTGAAGAACCGATTGATGGATTCCTGCTAAACTTTGGTCATATATGTTACTTGCAGAGCTGATTAAATGATTAGATTTTGGGGTCATGAGGTCAAGGTCAAAGGTCATGCGGCTCATTATGTATGCAAAAAATGCTTGTGATCGCATTATCAATAGAACAGATTGATTGATTCCTGCCAAACTTAGATCATTTATGTATCTTGCAGAGCCAATGAACTGATTAGATTTTGGGGTCACAAGGTCAAAGGTCAACAGGGCTCATTATGTATGCAAAAACAGCTCGTGATCGCATTATCTGAAAAACCGATTGATGGATTCCTGCTAAACTTTGGTCATGTATGTATCTTGCAGAGCTGATGAACTGATTAGATTTTGGGGTCACGAGGTCAAAGGTCAACAGGGCTCATTATGTATGCAAAAACAGCTCGTGATCGGGTTATCTCAAGAACAGATTGATGGATTCCTGCCAGACTTAGGTCATGTATGTTACTTGCAGAGCTGATTAAATGATTAGATTTTGGGGTCATGAGGTCAAGGTCAAAGGTCATGCGGCTCATTATGTATGCAAAAAATGCTTGTGATTGCATTATCAATAGAACAGATTGATTGATTCCTGCCAAACTTAGATCATTTATGTATCTTGCAGAGCCAATGAAGTGAGTAGATTCTTAGTTCATAAAGGTCAAAGGTCATGGGCTCATTATGTATGCAAAAATAGCTTGTGAACGCATTCTCATTAGAACTGACAGATGGATTACTATTTAACTCGGGACATCTTGCAGAGCCAATGAACTGAGTAGATTTTAGGGTCATGAGGTCAAAGATCAAAGGGTCATATATTTATATGAGAAATTGCTTGTAATCACGATATTCTGAGAACCTAATAATGGATTACAATTGAACTTGAATTTGAAATATTCTTCTGTTTTGGTTTGTAAAATTGCTCTATGACGGAGGCATCATTTTCGACTGCGCGCAGTCGAATTTCCATCTAGTCTGCATCTGTTTTGGTAGTTTTTTTCTACAATTATCCCATTCAGTTACCGTCCACTACTTTAAATTACACTTAAAAGTAGCCATTGTCAATCAAGTCCTAATAATATCTTGCTCTTCATACAGTTATACAGATCCTTTCCCAGATGAACAGCTCCAAAATGATTGAACTAAGAATCAACACCTTTCATTTCTTTTATAAATTTGCTATTTTCATCAATGTTTAATGGTTCATGCACACTGTATTGATGAGTACACCTTTTTGATGGTGGTTAAACAGAAAAAGAGCTCATGGATAGCTCTGGGCTTCCCTCTCCTGAAATGTAATTGAGGTACCTGTGCCAGAACTCAAGATCCATACCCATTGCCAATTTAACCCTTTCAGGATAGGATTCATTTTTAGGGCTGAATTGATCACATATTGTTATTCAAATTTGCAATAATAATATTCTTTTTTCATCGCTACAATGATAGAATAAAATGCAATGTCTCTGAAAACAATATACACAGTCAAGAATGTTGTTGAAATGTTTAAAACAAATTTTCCAGTTTTGATTGAAAAACAACAATTTTAATCCCTTGACTTGTTGCCAATTTCAGGAATTTCAATATTTCCTTTTCAAATTTCTAAGCATAAAGTGCAATATAGTGATGAAACAAAACTAGATGCATTGTGTGCTGAAATTTTTGCCCTTTCTTCTCATGTTTCTGGTATATTTTAGAGGGCTCCGAATCAAATGTTATTGAGCCAAACAACGAAATGTGGAATAATTGTTGCAAAAGGATTAGTTATAATTCTCACTTTGCTCTTTATACAGGAAGGAAGATTTTATCCAAGGTGAAGAGACTCCAGGCCAGTGTTGGAGCTGCATGCCATTCAGATACTGGGGACAGGTAAGAATGCTAGTCTTGGTAATGCACTCTGTCCCTCAGATAGGATGTTAAATATAGGTCCTGTGTACAGGTGTAAAAGAACCGTCTGCACTGTTTGAATAGATGGTAGGGGGAAGACCCTGGTGTAGTGGTTCCCATGCATATGGCAATCGGTTGGGAGCTAAGCTTGTACAAGGCCTACAGGCTTTATTTATGTAGTTACTCATTTCATTTTCTAAATTTGTTTATGAATTATTTTGTATCTTTTGTATCAATTTAATTTTAACCGAGAATAAAATAAATGAGAATTGAATTGAATTATACTGTGAGGAGAGACCTAAGGATATTTTAAGTTTGCTCTTCTTCTCCCAGGCAAACGTTGTGAAAATTACTTAATAATAATAGTCCATACTTCAGCCATTGACTGAGTACCAAGATTAAGAATACTGGGTTTAAATATATATTATTAACCCAAAGGTCCATAAGGTACTGACATCTAAACATGGCGCTTGGTTTAAAACTTGGTGTATATAAAGTTGAGTTTGACAAAGGCAGTTAGACCAAGATTAAAGATTTCTTTTTGTTGAACATGACTTTTAGTCTTCATGAAGGACATTTTGTTTTTTCTGCATTAGAAGAATACTGGCTTGAGAATGTATCAAATCATTCAATTCTATTTCAATTCTTACATACATGTATTTCATTGTTTACTGAATGTGTTATGTTTTCCTGTGTCTTTAATTGTTTATTTGTTCTGTTTTTCAAGGTTTTCATTTGAATATTGAGATAAAAACAGATATATATTGAATTTTCTAAATGTCAACGACATCTGATATTTATGTATGTTACTTAAAAGAAAGAATACAGTCATCACTTTGTTTTGTACAGAAAATCCATTTACCTGTTTGGGGGCTGATAGCAGGACGTACATATGTATGGTTGTCTGACTCTGTAATGCTCCTCCTGATTTTCATAAACTTGGTGTCAAAAGATTTGTATTAATTGAAAGATCTAAGTCATTAAACTTTGGAAAGTGATCTTCTTGTTTTCATTTGAAACTTTAGATGATAGGGTACTTATAGCTCTTCTATTATCTACCTTTGTATAATTTTAGACCATCACATATTTTGCTTGCCATTGGAGTTCCAAACGAGGTGGCCACCAATGCCTTAAGACTGAGCGTTGGACGTCACACTTCTCTTGAAGATATTGATGCAGTTGTCAAGGACATCCAAGACTCTCTGGAAACATTGAAGTTAGAGGTTGACTCATAGACTTGTATCGTAGTATTCTGCTAATACCAGGAAAGGACCACCAATGCCTTGATGTTGAGTGTTGGACGTTACAGCACTATTGAGGATGTTGATGCAGTTGTTAAGGTCATCCAAGACTCTCTGGAAACATTGAAGTCAGAAGTTGACTCATAGACTTGTATAAAAGTATTCTACTAATACCAGGAAAAAATCAAACAAAGTCACCACCAATGTCCTGAGGTTGAGTGTTGGACGTCACACTTCTCTTGGAGATATTGATGCAGTTGTCAAGGACATCCAAGACTCTCTGGAAACATTAAAGTCAGAGATTGACTCTTAGACAGGTAGTAAACTATTCCACCTGCCTTTAAAGTTAAAACAACCAAAAGCTGCCACTAATGCCCCAAGGTAAAGTGTCACAACGTTCTCTAAAACAATGATGTGGTCGTCAATGATCATTAAGACTCCCTGGAAACAATGAAGTTAACATGACTATGTAGACATGATCTGAGCTTCACTGCATCCCACTGCTATAACATTCTAGGGTAAGTAGAGAGAACTACCAGACATGTAATGCCCTCTCTGCTTGCCAGGCAAGTACTTGTTCAGTACATGGATCAAACAAAGTAAAAACCAAAACTTGTCAGGTTCAGTGCATTGTTTCATATTTCACATATATTTAATACTTTGCAATGATTTTACAAAGTAAAAGAAATTGAGTACCTCATATCAATTTGTCCTAATGCATCAAGTTAAAAGACTGAACTAAAAAGAAGAGTGAAATATGGAGGGCCAATGGTGAAAGATATGCTTGTGACTTAAAGGCCCCAAAGGGTGGTTATTTTATATTAAATAATCTTTAGAAATAGAGAGAAAAAGCAATTTATGTCAATCGTAGTAATGTAATTTGTATACCATGAAAGGGCAATGTAAGTGTAGCATCAACTGCATTAGGTTATTATCAAACAATATCAAATGCATCCTCACTCACTTTCGCGACGTCACAAATAAGCAAACACAGCCAATATCTGCATTTATGTTCTTTAATTCGAGCCCTTTGCTCTACGACGATTGGCGCACATCAATGATGGTGAAGATGGTTTAACTATAATAGGACAAATGAACAATGTAGTATTACAGTTCGTTAATTTAAATACTAAGTTAATTAATCGTTGTTCATCAACAACCCAGAATGCTTCAGGTACATCCCCTCTGACCAACAGCTTGACCTGGCCTTCTTCTATTTGTCGAAGCATAATTCCCTGAAGGTGTGGCCATCTTGCAATGTCCTCTTGTTTTGGGATACTCTCTTTTGAAATCGGAAGCTTGTCTGCTGTCCAGACAGCGTCGAAGTTGATTGTCTCCGACTCTCCTACTCCAGTTACAGCGAAGCTTACTTAGCTCCCCTTCATAGAGCAGTTATCCTGGCTGATAGTCGTTATCTTGAACCGCCTTTTCTCTCTCTCAGTCCCAGCTCTGTGGCCAGGCTTCTGTCACACAGTGACACATCGCTTCCGTCGTCTAGAATGGCCCAGGTTTCTATTTCCTTTCCATTTGCTCTAACCTTACCAGGGACGACCCAGAGGAAAACCTTTTTGGAGCCTACCATGGATAAGTTGGTTCCGGATGAGCTCTCTGTCATTACGACTTTGTTGTCACCGGCCCATGTGACAGAAGTTTCTGATCGGTTTTCTTCATGGGTGACGTGTAGGAGAGAGTGATGTTTACCAGTGCATCCACTCATTTCGTAGGCCGGTTTTCGCCTACATTCCTTTGCCAGATGTCTTGGTTTGAGACAGTTGCCACACAACCTCTTTTGTCTGGGGATCCTAACCATTTCCCGCTGCGTTTTTTCCTTGAACTGAGGGCACACGCTCAGGTAGTGTTCCCCTTTACAGAATGTACATTTGGGCTTCCATTCTCTCTCTTGTCATCTTGAACCTCCGTTTCCAGGGTTGTCACTCTGTGTCCTTTGTAGTGGCCCTTCTGGCTAGAAGATTTAACCAAGTCTGTGTTCGGTTTTCCAATGTTTTTCCCGTGCATGTTATTTGCTATCTGATCTGCTTTCTCGACCAAGTCAGTCATATGAGCGGAACTGGGTTCTTCACCTGCCTGGAGAAGACAGTGTGCCCTTTCCGTCCACCTTGATTGGAGGTATGCAGAAGCGTATCGTTAGCGTTGAGGTTGGCCGTGTGACCCATTTGCTCAAGTGTGACCAGACACCTACGCATCTCTCTCACCAGCTCTGACAAGCCATAGCCATCACCTGGCTTGACCTGAGGCCTACTAATTACTTTCTCAATTAAAGAATGTTTAATGATGTGCGACTGGCCAAACTGCTGTTTTAGTATCGCTCTCACGCTTTTATACCTGTCTACTAGACAATAACATTCAAGAGCTTCCTTCGCTTTCCCTACACAGAACTGAGTCAAGTACATAAGTTTTGTCTTTTCATCATTTATCTTACACGCTATATTAACATCGAAAGTGTGGATGAAACTCCAATACTCTGTTGGTTCCCCATCGAAACCCACTAGCTCTGGCTTGGGCATATTCATGGCCATCATCATAGCACCGCACAGCTGTTGTGCCGAGCTCTGGTTGCTATCTATATGATCCCCTTGTGAACGGTTATTGCTAACGCCTAGCCCAGACCTGCCAACCAATACGATTTAGTCGTATTTAGTACGATTTTCATAAGCAAATACGACAGTACGATTTTCCTCAATAAAATACGATTTTCAAAAACAATTTTTTTTTTTTTTTTTTTTTTTTTTTTTTAATAATCTCTTTTTTTAATTGTTTGTGTGTATGTGCCATTTTCATTGGCAAAATGCCTATTCTGTCTTGTAAAGTATCCTACACGCATCTCACATCAGCAATTTGGGGATGTTCATTGGTTCATCGAACACAACAGTCGTGACAAAAAAACATGCATATATTCAACCAATGATCCATTGAAAAATTTATTCCTGTATGTAGGAACGGTAAGAGACATTGATCCGCGTAACAGTCCGTGTTTATTTTTAAGAATACAACTTTTGTTAGTAAAATACAACTTTTGGGATTGAAAAATACAGTTTATGAACTCCAGAGGTTGGCAGGTCTGCTAGCCCTATTGGTATATCACTAGGCCCTATTAACTCATAAGCCCTCTTTTCTTGGGCAACCTGTACACTAGGCGGTTTCTCAACAATAGGCAATAATTGCTTACTACCTAGGTCTACATGTACCTTTTAGGATAAGCCTTCTTCTTCTTTGACTTCTTCCTCAGCTTCTTGGGTCCAGAAATCTGCCTCTACTTCGGCATTGTCCCTTTCATTTTCAATGTCCAACTCGGCGAGACGATCTGTCAGTTTCCTCCTCTGTTCTTCCAGCGCTCTCTTCTCAGCAAGCTGCTTCAATCTTTGTTCTGCCAGTTTTTGTCGTGCACGTGCTTCCTTGGCGCGCATGCTGATACTGGAGCTTGCACTGCTAAGAGTCGAGCGAGATGATTTCGCAGACACGAGGGAGCGGCAATCATCTACCGCTGGTTTCAATGCTCGCTCCAAGACAAAACCTGTTGGTCGAATTCTTCTTTATTACGTTTCTGGGCGGTAAACTGCTCCTCGGCGTCCTCAATATATTTGCAGGTCTACCGCCAAGGGACGCAATAAATTCCTTGAACTCTGCCTTGTAGGTCAGGAATACGCCTTGAAGTAGATAAGTCTTTGTCTTTACGACTGCAAGGTTCCCAGGGCTGACAAGGAGCCTTTCTAACTCCTTGTATCTCATTGCAAGGTTCCCCTGATATCCGATGCATGACTGCTTGAGCTCTGCTGACCGTTCCATATTATCAACAGAGTATTTTCCAGTCAATTACTTCCAAGGTTCATTCAGATAATGAACAGTTTGTTAAACTTTAATGTAGCATCAACTACATTAGGTTATTATCAAACAATGTCAAACGCATCCGCACTCACTTTCGCGACGTCACAAATAAACAAACACAGCCTTTATGTTTTTTAATTTGAGCCCTTTACTGTACGACGATTGGCGCACATCAATGATGGTGAAGATGGTTTAACTGTAAACACCTCTCCAGTAATGACATGAAACAATTTACATAAATGAATTGCTTATAACAAGCATGATCACAAATAGTATAATAGTGCATTTAAACCGCTTAGAGGCAATTTTGCAATTTGCGGTATACAAATATCTTATTATTATTATTATTATTATCACTTGACATGTAATTTAACACAGGAACATTGGATAAAATATATCTAAATCACAAAGTACTAGCCTAGGAAGAACAAAGGGATTATATAGATATAAATGATAGTGCTTCTCAGCGTCTGCTTCCCGTGTTTCTCTCACAAACTTCTTTAACATAATTCCACTTTCAATATATGCCTAAATACAATGCACTACACAGCAAAGTTATCGATACAACTGTGAACGCGCCAATAAAGAAAAAGATGAAACAACTTGTCCAGTTCTTATTTCTCTGTATTCTGTTCTTTAGTAACAAGTCATCTTCACGTCGCTCATCAATCAGCGAATCAGTGATTAGCAAATCAGCAATTCAGCAATCATCAATTCCGTAGTTAGTGAATCATCATCATTTAGCGGTTCACTACTATTTGCTACTTCCGGAGAACTTTCCTTTCAAATTTTGGTAACAATCAAGACGCCATGTTTGCTTATACACGGTAATTGCTGCACAAATGATCCTTTCGCCGTAGATGGGGCTTCACATATATCCCTGACGCTACATTACCCGGCCCCAAATGAATTAACTTACATCTAAATTATTTCTCAACACATCCTATAGCGTCATACACTTGCAATTTTTGTCTTAACAATTAAAAACAAATGAGTGTAAGAATTTAGATACATATCACTCACATATGCTCTTTAAGTGTTTTCAAGTTAAATGACGTCATAATCACATTATACATGTATGAATGAACAAATTATCAATAGCATGCATATTTTTGTCAAAAACATACATATTCAAAAAACAAACTATTAAAGTTGCCTTTTACTAGATAATAGGGAATAAAATAGTGGATTAAAATATTAACTCTATCCCCTAACACGGTGCAAAAATGAACATCTACATATTTGCTTCCTATTAAAGTCCTAAGATGAAATTTCTTCATTAGCTTCCAATAGGCACAATTTTGAGATTGGTCTCTTGTAAAACCTAGGTCCCACCCGAACCTCCACCTGCCTTACAAGACTTTGTTTGTCTGGATAGGTCGTCACTACACGCCTAATGGGCCACTGCCCACGCGGGACACTTTTATTGACTACAAGTACAAGGTCATCGACCGCAAATTCCATATTCGGTCTCCTCCACTTTTGCCTTAGTTGTAATAAAGGAAGATATTCCTTGACCCATCTTGTCCAAAATTGATCCACTAAGAACTGTACTTGTCTCCATCTTCTATGAAGATAACAACGTTCCTTCACAAAAATTCCCTGTGGCAAGCTAGGATTTCTGCGAAGTAGCAATAGATAATTGGGAGTCAAAGGTTCGTCGTCTCTTGAATCCATGCTCAATTGGGTTAGCGGTCGAGCGTTCAAAATTGACTCAACTTCCGTGAAGAAGGTTCCCAATGCTTCATCTATCACTGTCTGCTGTAGGAGGCTTGCCAAGATTTTTCTCACAGATCGTATCATCCTCTCCCACACACCACCCTTGTGGCTATAGCTCCTGGTGGGTTGAAATGCCATTTAATACCACTTTGCACCAGGTACCTGTTCATCTTGTCTGAATTGAGCTTTGAGAGTTCGCCTTTAAGCTCCTTCTGTCCACCCTTGAAGTTTGATCCATTGTCACTCCATATGACCTTCGGCTGACCTCGACGACTGATGAAGTGTCGCAAGGTACGTATGAAAGAATCTGTGTCCAAGGTATAGGCCATCTCGAGATGTACAGCCCTAGTAGAAAGACAGGTAAATATGCATCCATATCGTTTCTGCACACTTCGTCCATGCTTTGTCAAGAATGGTCCAAAATAATCAATTCATAGCTGTCCTAGTTAAAGGTGGTTCTCAAGGAGTCACTCTGTCTTCTAGTAAATCAGCCATAAATTGCTGACCTCAATATAGCGTTCTGCTTCTTACACTGAAAGCGGTTGCCTATCACTACAAGGTTGAGACTTGTCGAAGGGAAGAGAAGGCCCTTTTC
The DNA here is from genome assembly GCA_035222895.1 of Strongylocentrotus droebachiensis. NCBI lineage: Eukaryota > Metazoa > Echinodermata > Echinoidea > Camarodonta > Strongylocentrotidae > Strongylocentrotus > Strongylocentrotus droebachiensis. The sequence continues at coordinate 58,894 of JAVYIG010003219.1, forward strand.
ATAGAAATTCCCTCACTGGTTTTTAAGGCGGCCATGATCCCGTTGATGGACCAAGCAGCCTCAACTTTGGGGTGGTTGACAAGCTTCATCAGGATCTGGCGATTAGTCTTAGTCAGGTCCTCTTGGATCGAGATTCCAAAACCCTTCAGACGTCTCCTATCCTTCATCATGGCTGCCTTTTTCTTGTACTGAGTGAATTTCATGAGTATGGGGCGGGGCTTCTTAGCATCAGGACGAGGCTTGCCTGAGCGGTGTGACCTATCAATATCAGAAGGCGAAATTTCGCATGGAAGGTGATCAGACACGGCCTTGATCACTAGTTGGTCAGTGACCTCACCCTTCGACTCAGGAACGCCAAATATGCGGACAGAATTCCTCCTACTGTACTACTCAAAATCATTAGCCCGCATGTTGAACATATCCACTTCCTCTGACAGCTTATTCATTGAGAGTGAAAGGGACTGAACTTCAGCCTCTTTTTTATCTAGCTGATTCCGCAACTCCATGAGCTCACCTTCCTGCCTTTCAGGGCGGTCTTCATTGGCCTGAAGCCGCTTGGCTAGAATCTTCTTCACGCACCTCTCCAGGGCAGAGATGAAATTCATCCTCGCAAAACAGTTTCTTAAGCATGGTAGACATGTTGGGAAAGTCTGGCTCAAGACTATCTTGCGAAAGCCCTTCACTACGAGGACCTTGACCAGCCATGTAAATACCTCTCCAGTAATGACATGAAACAATTTACATGAATGAATTGCTTATAGCAAGCATGATCACATATAGTATAATAGTGCTTATCACTTGACAAATAATTTAACACAGGAACATTCGATAAAATATATCTAAATCACAAAGTACTAGCCTAGGAAGAACAAAGGGATTATATAGATATAAATGATAGTGCTTCTCAGCGTCTGCTTCCCGTGTTTCTCTCACAAACTTCTAAACATAATTCCACTTTCAATATATGCCTAAATACAATTCACTACACAGAAAGTTATAGAAACAACACTTAAAGTTATTAAGTGAATAACAAAAGTTAAAGTATTTAACTCACCAACTGTTTTTCTCCAAGCTTAACAATCTTGCAAATATTATTGACAGACTACCGTTGCTTATGCTCCTTTGGCTCAAAACGTAGTGACCACTCCCTGTTCTGGCAAGTGGTATATCACAGTGTTACATGTATTGGGACTAATGTACACTGTACACTATAATACCCCCTTCACATACACGGATTTTCCTTACGAGTCCTTACGGATCGCCAACTCGTAGTCAATCGCAAGCATCCGTAAATAACTCGCTGGTATCCGTAAATAACTCGTCACAACTCGCAACAACTCGTACACACTCTTGAGGATCCGTGAAAGGAGAGGCAGATTTTTTGACATGTCAAAAATCTTCTTACGATTGTCCACGGATTGATTTGTCCGTAAATAGCTCGTAAATAGCTCGTAAATATCCGTAATCACCCGTAAATCGCTCGCAACAACACGTCACCATCCGTAAACTGCTCGCAAGAATCCGTAAATGACTCGTAACAGATTTTTGTAACGATTCGTTATGGTTAGTTTACGAATTATTTACGGATTATTGCGAGCAGTTTAAGGATGGTTACGTGTGCTTACGTGTTGTTTACGATTTTATTCGGGTCATTTTACGATGGCTTTACGTATTGATACGGGTTATTACGAGCATTTTAAGTGTAGTTACGAATACTTTACGAATAGATACGTATAATTTACGTATGCTTACGAACTGTTTACGATTTTGGGAAAGGTATAAAAGCTGCAAATTCGAACACTTCATTTTCAGTTATTATGTTTTGGCTAAAAATCGTAAGGACTCGTAATAACTTGTAGCTTACTTGTAACTATTCGTAACAACACGTAAACAGGTCGTAACTAACACGTTAGTGGCTCGTAGTTATCCGTGACAACTCGTAACGAATCGTGGACTGTTGCCGTTAATACATCGTAATAACTCGTAATGATCCGTAATAAACCGCAAACAGCTCGTAATAACTCTTAAACCGGTCGTAAAAGTGGCAAAATCGTAAGGATCCGTGAAAGATCCGTGAATTTGTGCGATCCGTAAGGACTCGTAAGAAAAATCCGTGTATGTGAAGGGGGTATAACACGCACAGTATATGAAAACTGTTTTGGAGAATATGAGTTTAAAGGGAAATATTGTACATGTGTATGTGGTTAATTTGTAATTTTAATCTTTCTAAATTCATTTCTGACGCTACAGTAACAGCCACTATTATTATGTAACATATCATTTGAATAGATTTACATTCCTTGTACAAACTTGCAATACCTTTATACATTTAATGCAGTCTATATGGATGTACAAGATTCTCTTCGAACTTTGAAATTAGAGATTGTGCTAAGATATAGGATATGTCCTGAACTCTTCTGCTTGCCATTATTAGGAAATCTTTGGCTAGTCGCCAATACCCTGAGGTTGAGCATTTGTCAATGGTCTCCAAGGGGCTCTTAGAACATTTGAAAACAGAGAATGACTCATCCACTTACTGAAGTCTTTTGCCTACCATTATAGAGATAAACCATTATAATAGAATAAAAATAGAATTAGTATTTCTATACAAGATTTTTATTAATAAAGATGTTGACCTTCATTCCTCATAATTATTATATATAATGAAGTATTATTAAAAATGATATATACTTTTTAAATGTGTCAAAAGGAGCATCTAATATTTGAATGATTGTGTACATTAAAGAAGAAATAAATTGTATTCATAATTATGATGATGACTTATCTTTCTGGTGGTTTTTTTGAAGTAGTGGAGGGTGTATGCATTTGTAAGGCCTGTCGCCCATGAAAGTAAAGTCCACTCTCGATCGTGTACTGTAATCGGGTGCTATAGCCAAACAGTGTCAAATTGAACATGAGAATCTGTGACGTCCTCTTAACTTTCATAACTTTCCTTACAATTAAGCCACATAAATGAATAGAGTTATCTGTGTCCACTGCCCAGACTGTTTACCTATGAAAAAGCGTATTATGAAGTTTCATTAGTAGTCTATGCATTCCCTAAATACCCATACCAAATGATCTACCCATTCTTTTGAACACACCAACCCGATCCAAAACCAATGATCCTACATTCCTCTGATTATAGGGGAAATGGGTTTCTCTCATTACGGCTCCAAAATATGGAACTACCTCTCTTCTTATGTCCGCACTTCGAGTTTGATTGACTCTTTTGAGAAGAACTTAAAGACACACCTCTTCAATAACAATGTTTATTCATTTCCCCCTTTCATTTTCCTTGATTGTCCTGCTTTTGTATGTATGTATATGTTATGATTGTGTATGTTGGTATGCTTTCAACAACTTTTCAAATGATAAGAAATGACATGGACAAAAACTGAGTGGTGATGTTTTAATTTAGCTCTTTGGTGTTTCCACATTCAAAATTCAGATGGCTATCAAATATCGTTATTAATTTGTTGTTTAATCAACACTATTACAAACATGCACTTCTTCAAAAGTGAGTGCAGAATAAGAAAGAAAGTAGAAAAAAGATGGCATGACTATGCAAGCATGATAGAGTTAGCTCAACTTGTACGAAAATGATTACAAATTGTACATTCTAAATATCATATGTAAACAAAGTAATTATTACATCTTTATTAATTTGTTGTTTAATCAACACTATTACAAACACGCACTTCTTCAAGAGCGAGTGCAGAATAAGAAAGAAAGTAGAAATAAGATGACATGACGATGCAAGCATGATATAGTTTGCTCAACTTGTATGAGAATGATTACACTTCATACATTCTAAATTCTAACTCTAGCCGTATAGCAATGTAGTCTTTGAATATACACAGGCAATAGCTGCCACAATTAATAGACCAACATAATTTGTATGCATTTGAATATTTACTTCTAATAATATATTCTAATTTCACTTTTGCAAAACATTACTAGTCAAAAAGAATTGAAAGAACTCAAGCAGGACAGAAAGGATTGCTATTTCGTCAATCGTAAAAGCTAATGAATATGCACAGAAACATAGAATGGATGAAATATTGGCGTTCTGGGATGCAAATTTTGCGTTACACGCTCGTCACATCCACTAGACCAAAACTTATACCACAATGGACCGAATACAGTTTGGAATTGATAAGGCGGTGTAAATATTGTCTTTTTTTTTCTTAAAATATAGTCAGGGACCCTGTCCGGAAACGCTCACCCCATGTGAATTATATTCTTTTGATTTATTAAGGTCAACATGTAATACATTGATACACCTCCTCCGCGTAGTTGAATCACCTGCCCCTCCCTCCTCCTCCACAAGCACACACACACACGCACACACACACACGCACACACACCACGACACACACACACACGCACACTTACTCTGGCTACGGCCCTGGTTCGGTCCCTCATTTTGTTCGTGGGTAAAAAAAACTATTTTTAATAATATAAGTAGCTGTGTTATGAATGGGGGTTTTGCTACTGGTTAACGTGATATTAAGCAAGGGGTAAGGCAAGGAGATCCACTTTCGCCTATTTATTTATTCTCGCTATTGAAATATTGGCAACAGTAGTGAGGAATGATGAGGTTATTAAAGGCGTTAATATTGGAGGAATTGAAGTCAAACAAGTTTTATATGCAGATGACATGACAATATTTGTTAGAAATAAAGAATCTGTAGAAAGGAGATTTATACGTTATTTAAGAAAATAAGTGGTTTAAGGGTTAATTCGGAAAAAACTAGTATTATGAAATTGGGGAAAAACAAAGACAAATCAGAAAAACTTCCCTTCGGGAATGTGGTTAAACCTTGGGCGTACGCAGGGGGGGGGGGGGGGGGGGTTTGGGGGTTCAAACCCCCCCTTTGGTATTTTTATGTATGTAAACCCCCCTAAAAAAACCTAAACCCCCCCCCCCCTTTGGTTTTTTTTTTTTTTTTTTGTTGTATTATTAAAAAAAAAAAAAAATTATACCCACGGCAAACCTAAATAAGGTGACCTTACCCCCCCCCCCCCCCCCAACGACAAAAAGACAAAAAATGTCAAATTAAAAAAAAAAAAAAAAGGGTCCACTTACCCCCCCCCCCCCCCCCCCCATACACATATTACGTTTTGGAGATGTGTAAGATTTAAAACAGATGGGGATTAACTCGGTCGATTTTTCCAAAGTCTTAGCGATTTTAATGCAAATACCCACAATGTTCAATGCGATAGGTATGAACTCGAAGATTAAAAGTAAAGCTATACGCATTATATTTATTCTTCTTATATAATATAATTTTTTTAAATTTTGTATTCTTGTATTTCCTTATGCTTATTTAGCTATCGATTTTGTATTACAATATGACTGCGAAAAAGTAAAGTTTACGATTGGTACTCCTGACCAATACATGAAGGGTAGGAATGAGGTAATAAACCTTCAGATTACGAACCACCTCGCACACCCACGGGCACACTCACGTCACACATACACACGCAAGCACTTCAAGACATGTCAATGCCCCTGAACAAAATACATGATCAAAATGATAAGAAAAACAACAACAAACAGTTTTGGGCGTAATGTATAACACAAACGGATTATCCGTACTGATTGTATAATGGGCACAAGAACACTTCATGAACGTCATGTTTTTTGTAGAGACTACGTTTTCCGGATGAGGTTCTTTATAATTACCACGGTTCCATAACAAAGTTGTCTAGTATTGTTATGCAAATAAAAAGATAGCATTCTCAGCGTAGACGTGAATTTGCTTTGCTCTCTTCAGTAAACCAAATCGGTTTTAACCATTCCATGACTTTATAAGTACGACATTGATTTAGTCCAATAAAAGTAATCCATATTATAGTCTAGTCACAAAATAATCTGAGAAGTATATCACCATGGCAATCGTTGATACAGTGGCGCTTATTGCTCCTCTGGCAATTTCAGTTTTGGGGGTGATTTTGAACCTTCTGTCAATGTTGGGCTTACTGGGCTTCAAAGCCTTACGACAAATCAAAAATATTTCCACTTTTCATCTGTCTCTCTGCGATTTCGTTGCATCTTCGTGCATTGTGATGACTTATGTGTCTTATCTTCACCCGGGGGTAAGTAGCCATCCCCTATCTTCATATTTTCGTACACCTTAAACGCTTAATGGACTTTTGTCAATAAAGTTTGAATAATGTGTTTCACGGCTTTTCATGAAATGAATGTGACAATATGATTTAATCTCAATAGATAAAATGTACATCTGAATTGATGAATCTCTATAATTATTTAGATGAATGAAGTTCAGACAAAACACAAACTGTATTAAGAATAAGCCATATTGTCACAACCTGTCCATTGAAATGGGCCAGACAAAACTTTTCAAACTATATGGGAAGTGATTATGCAATTAGCACTCCGACTATTGAAATACTATTATTTGTAACAGGTGAATGGTATACTCCACAAAGACGTGTCCATTAAATATGGTTACATTACGAAAACGGTTAAGTTTTAGGGCTACTGTTCAGATTTTGACTGCTGAGGCCTGTAAAGTATTAGGAACCCTAAGTTCGCCACAAATTCGATTGTTAAATTTCACTTAAATTGTTTTATAATGTAAAAGAGGATGTCATTTAAGACACACTTCTGCAAGGATTGATGAAAGAATACAAAATTTAGTTTTACTGCGTACAACAGAAAAACACGAGTTATGTATTCTTTTATCAATATTTGTCTTCAAACACATTTTTTTTGGGGGAAGGGGGAATCTTTGCAGAAGTGTCACTTAAACTGATACAATGAAAGTGAAAATTGCTGCTCACAACACTTTAGAGGGGATTTACATCAAGGTTTCAGATTAAATTATTCAGTATAGGGTACAATATGAGCATGTTTTTTTAATACTAATATTCGTGTATTAATGATTGCATTTATAGTTAGGGTAGAGTCTGGGTGGCATTTCCGGGAACTCGCACTTCATACGTCGAGGCAAAAGTGTTTCTACAGAACAGATTTTGTTTCTTCTTCAGTTAAATTAGAAATAATAATATATATAGCGCTTAAATCCGTCACTCAGTGACACTCATATCACTTAGACATTATTAACCTGATTATAGCCGAGCCGCCAGAGGAACTAGCATTCAATCATGTCCTTTTTAGGTATCATGTGTTAATAGTCTACTACCGGAACGTTAATCCTTTGTATTTACAGAAAAGCTTTTCAATGAAATGTCACCAACTTGTCGAAAAATGTCATTGAAAAGCTGGTGACATACAAATAAAATACCCTTAAATAATTGCACTTACTTTGAAGCGGTGAATCTACAGCATTTAGCGAGGATCGTCAAGGCGATGGAACCGTTCAAAGTTTGTATAAGCAAAAGGACATGCTCTTAATACCGGACACGTACTTGTCAATGAATTCCAATCGACAATGAGATAACATTCAATATTTTACATGGAGTTCCAAATGATCGAAAATATTATAATTATCCAAACTTTATTAGTTTCTTGTTTATATATTTTTTTTTTTAGATTTCGTTTTGAACGTAAATTTCTACGGTACATAATTGGGATCTCCTGTTTTCCCAATAAAAACTGGTGTTTGCGTAATTAAGACATTGTGCAGATCTGCTATTTGACCAAAACTTGTGCCCGTTATTGCTCAAAGATTGGAACTTTACTTGAAATTGATCATTTTATACACTTAATACGTTGGGAGGATGTGTAATATTTGAAACAGCTCGGGTATTAACTCTGCGATTGCAAATACCCTCAGTCGAGTATTTCGTACATATACTATGAACACGATGACCAAAATGAAGGGTATATGCATTAGAATAAGTCTTCTTAACTAAGATGATAATTTTTTCTCAAATGCACTCTTACGCGTAACACCTTTTACCATGTATTATGTTTTGTATTTGTATTTTGTATTGATTGACATTTATTTCCTTCTCAACAGTACAATATGAAACACAATGTATATACATGTATATATGTAACAATGATTTCAACATAGAGTATACAGTAAATAATTCAGATAATAATTCGTATATATAGTTATAATTACCCTCATCATGCTTATTACAGATAAAGGTGAGTTCTGGTAATGCGATTGCATTCTGAAAGAAAAGGTGTGGAATGGATCAGAAAAAGTTGATCATGTAGCATTTAAATATTGGTGTGTACCGCAAGGTTCTGAAGTCATCAAAATCATAATAAATTTGGCCCACTCTTGGTAAAGTAACAAGCACTGTACACAGAAAGATGTATATGGCACTACACAAATGGTGTCGGGGCTACTATACCTTGATCTCCTTATCTTTCTATGCTCATTACTCAGCCAGTATACATTTTCTTCCAAAATTGTTAGGCACATGCCATTTATTCGTAATCTTAAACATTCAGTGTAAGATTCGTTTGATTCTGTGAGAATTCTTTTTTTAATTTTTTTTTAACCAGAACTCAAGTTTATCTTAAGCTGTCATTTTTGGTAGCCCCCCCCCCCCCCTGCTCCCTACGTCAAGGTTTGAAAAGAGGTAATAAACTGTCAGATCATCAACCGCCACGCACGTCACACACATACACACGCGAGCACTTCAACATATGCAACCGCCCCTGAACAAGCCACAAGATCAAAATGATTAGTAAAATATTACAGCAACAGTTTTGCGCGTAATGTCATTTAACTTTTGTATAATATCATTCTGCAACATGTCTCCCTTCCCCCCCCCCCCCCCCTTTCCTTCACCCATCTCTCTTCTCCCTTCTCCCTCCCTTGGAACCAAAATGCATGTCACCTGTACTTGGAGGCTCGGTTCGTGCATGTAATTTCAACTACCTGGGGTAAACATATTTTTATCATTTCATCCTCTCTACTTTTTTTTCTTTCTCTTTGCCTCTTAGAGGTGTTTATTCAATATTCAAACAATAACATAATTTTGCTTAAAATTTAGCAAATCAATGGAACATCAATAATACACAAATTATTTATTCAAATATAACTAAGCAAATTCGCAAGAAATTTCATATTTTGTACTTTCAAATGTTCGTTTATTTCTATTCTGTTAGTCATTTCTCTCTTAAATGAACAAATCAAATTCTAATCTTTATTATCATACCCATACTTATTACGAAAAATAATCATTTTATAAATAGACCAAAAAGCAATCGTCATTATCAAATCGATTTCGGTTTGCGAATTCATTTTGAGTAATAAAACAATAGCTATCTCTATTTTAAGATTGAAAGCACGTTAAACTAAGTCTTTTAAATATTCAAAGAAGGTTTCATTTGCCTTACATGAAATGAAAGCATGAAGCACATCTTCAGTTTTTTTGCATTTTAAACAAAGGTCATCGTATGAGAAACCCCACTTGAACAGATTTTTACGAACTGGTAGCATACTATAAAAAAGCTTGAAATTAAATTCACGTAGACGAAATTCTTTAATCCCAATCAAATTTATATTAAAAACAGAGGACCATTTAACGTCCTTCTGCAAGACATCTTCCCAATACAAACAACATTTATTTATTTTAATTTTTAAAAACTTATCATATTATACCACTGTTTACTACTCAAAAGACTAACAGGTTTAACTGATTTTCCAAATACAATGTGGGGGATAAAGAAATTATGGTCTTTGAATCCCAAAGGTACTCTATGCTTGTCATTTATTCAAATTTTTGGAATTGCTTTTTGTAGCTTTGTATGGTAAAAAAAACTTAAATTGTTTACTTCTTCTAGTTTTAAAGGTACTATGTCCCTTTTGCAGCCAACCTCAAATTCTGTAGAACTTTGCAGGAATTATGAATATGTCATGTATGTCCTATCTGTGAAATGTAAACTTTAGCAGTGTCCTCATATTCAAATTATGCAAGGAAACCCGTTTACTTGCTAGACTTCACTGTCAGACACTATTGAGTGACTGGCTGGCTTTTCTTCTTCTTTGGTAATAACATACATGAAAAGAGTTGTAAAGGGTACATGAGCATTTGTCTACATCAATAACTCACTTCTTGTGATGGCCAAGATTAAACTGATTGAATCTTTGCGCAGCATAAAACGTATGACCATTCGGTACAATTGTATGAAAATCAAGACTATTACTTTTGGGCTATATAGCCCTAAAGTCGATTTGACAACTAATAGTCGTTATTTTCCCACTTGAAGACATTTTCAAGCCCCACCTTTTTTAGTGAAGTTCTAAATTAGTATTATCTTTCAAATGCAGTTGGAATTTAACTTTTTCATTTGTTTGGCATGCAAATGGGACATAGTACCTTTAAGGCGGATAAATAATTAATTTACTGAAACAAAAGTACCATTTTTAAAGATATCATTCAAGTGTATAATACCACTTTTATACCAGTCTTCATAAAATAGCATTTTATTTTCAAAAACAATATTTTGATTATACCATAAAATATTTTCGTCGACATGTTTCTGTGTCTGACATTCAGCTGATGTGTATTTTTGTTATGAGGTACCATGCATGTAATATTTCTATGTAAAAATGTGGGACATTTCATCCTCTCTACTTGCTTTGAACTTAATCTACATCTACCACTCTCCACCCGTGTGTAGTAAATGGGTACCTGGTTTGAATTTGTTCCTTTAATGCTTTTAGCGCCTTAGGACAGCTCGGCTAAAGCCAGTGTATTAATACTATGCTTTAGGAGCATCCCCTGGGCTGGATTCGCGTGTAATATGGATGCAGCATGTATTACTAATGTTTCAATCCACCGCAGATAATGATCTTTACGGTTAAAGTATTGTACATTTTTAAGTTGATAATTTCATACACTCAATGCATTTTGCAGATGTGTTAGATTTGAAACAGTGTGAATATTAACTGGGTCGATCTTTTTCTCTCCAAAGTCTTTGCAATAATTGTAATGAAAATACCCTCTGTGTTCAATATGATAACTATGAATACGATGATCAATATAGAAGGTATATGCATTTGAATCAGGATTCTTATTTAAGATGTTAATTCTAATTGTTTTTTTCCTCAAATGCAACCTTTCGCCCAACACCTCTTAACGTCAATCTATTTTTGTATTTAGTTGTCATTATTTTTATGACAGCGAAAACAAAATCATTCAATGCGTAGGCCTATACTTCCCAAGTTAATTTTATGATTGGTAGACCCCCCCCCCCCCCCCCTCCCCTACATGAAGGTTGGGAATGAGGTAATACAACTTCAGGTCATTAACCACCACGAACACATTTTGAACCTTCTGTCGGTGTTTGCTATACTGGGCTTCGAAGCATTTCTAAAACCAAAAGTATTTTCACTTTTCATCTGTCTCTCTGCGATTTCATTGCATCTATTTGCATTGTTATGACTGATGTGCCGTATCTTCACCCAGCGATAAGTAACTTGTCCCCTATCTTCATGGTCTGGTCTACCTAACAACACGTAATACACTGTTGCCGAGAAATTTTTAATAATTTGGTTTTACCGCTTTTCATGAAATAATTATGACTATATGGTTTAATCTTAATAACAAAAAATGATATCGTCATTGAAAAAGCTGTATGATTCTTTAGATAGAGATCAATGAAGTTTAGAGAAGATATAAACTTTATCAAGAATAGTCCATATTGTCAAAACCTTACTTGACAAAGGTTATTAAAAGACAAAATAGTGCCTCAGTCACACCTTTGCGTATTTGGCTTGCGTATTGCTGCGTATTTATGGCAAGCCGTTTTAAAAAATATTCCTCTTGATATCAAAAAAAGATTTTCTGTTGTAAAGCAATGGTAATTCTTGATATCAAGAAATAGGAATAAATGATAAACGGGCTTGCCATAAATATGCAGCAATACGCAAGCCAAATACGCAAAGGTGTGACTGAGGCATTATGCCTTAATCTCACCTACTCATAGCCCATTGAATGCGTTTTGTTAGGTTGACTTGATATAAAATGTTGATATAAACAAATTGATGGGGCTTTTCATTTCTTTCTAAAAATGTGGCCGGTACACAATGTCATGACCCTTATGTTATTGTTCGATGCGTGGTAAGGCATTCTTTTATAAGCTTCTGAAGCTTATAAAAGCTTCTTTTTTGTTTTGTGAATTAACAAATAATATTGAAATATTTCAAATATAGTCATTATCAGCGATGTATATAATACTTTTCTCTTTTCATCATGTCTATTTGTACAGCTTATGTCATCGCTCTGGGCGCAGCATATCTTCGCAACGGCCTTGCTGATGTCACTCCTTAGCACCCTTGCTATCGCTGTAGAACGATTTATAATCTTTCGAGTGGATCCCTTCGGGAATCGCAAAATCATCACCCCACGCCGAGCGATCTTGGTCTTTTCAGTGACCTGGGCATTTGTAACAGGGATCTTTTATTTAGGCGCTCACTTCAGAGATCGTTATTACGCGCTTGGTAAAGTGGTTTTAACGTCTGCGATTTGGATAACCATGATCGGAACTGCAGCCTGCTATGGGTTCGTCTATCGGACAATAACGTCCGCGTCGCGAGATATTGGACAGTCGGAAAGTTTTCTTCAGCGAAGGGTCAAAGTTCATCAGAAAATTATCACGACATTTAGCCTTGTCATTGGATCGACTGCCTTATGTTGGGTCCCGTTGACCGTGGCTGAGTTCTTGAAAGGGTTTTCGCAATTCGGTGACAGAGGTTGGTTCATCATTCTGGATAGGGTCTCCTTTAGTATCTTATGTTTCAACCAGGTCTTGAATCCGATCATCATCTGGTCTAGACTGACGCACTTTAGAAATCAGCTACGGGGCTGCAGGCGTGGATGCCGAGCGAACTCCAGAGAGGATCAAGAGCAGACCAACGTGACACCTGTATTCAGTGTGCCTGTAAACGGCGTGCCTGTAGACGATCTGCCTGTAAACGACATGACTGTAGACAGGATCATCACAACTACACCATGAGATGATGAAGCAAAATAGATGCCCTCAGCGCAAACACATCAAGTAGAAATTGGCCCCTTATAAATGTTCTAATGGTGTTATAACACGTCACCTATTAGTAATAGACCATTGTCTTAATAAATTAAAATCAAATTTAATGAACAAATCTTTTGTTACAAATCATTTCATTCACCTGTTACAAATAATAGTATTTCAACGGCCCGGTTCAATGGTCAGAATGCGAATTGCATACATTAAATTGTTGCTAGGTAGCACAAACATTATGGCTTGTCCTACCTAACAACACGTAGTGTATGCAAATGGCATTCTGACTATTGAAAAACAATTATATGACACATGTAAGTTTATTAATTTGTTAAGAGGCATTTAACAGAGATGTATGCATTCATTTTGTCAAATTACAATGTAATCATTTGGCACATTTATTATGGGATAATCAAAGCAGCAAGTTTTGCCTTGATCGAGATACTATGACGAAACACTGTAGAGATATTTTTTGTGAAATCACAGCAGTGCACATTCACCATTTAAAAATATATTCAAGGTATAATTAATACTAGAACGTATCAACTTGTCAACAATTGGATAATCATGTGATAAACAAATTCTCAAACATTGCTTTGAGATGATATAAAGACAGTATTATGTCCAGATGATCTCAGTCAAACCACAATTGAATACAAATTCATTACTTATCGTGTTTTGAAGGTGTTATATCATAACAGAACTTCATTCATGAACTTGTAAGCAATTCATCAATTATGCCATGAGCACATCTATTCAGCAAACATAGCTTTGCAATGAAATGACGAAAACATGTCCTCAGTGCTATCATATCATTAGCAATTCATTATTTTTTAATGCAATGGGGTTATAGGACTAGACGTCATTTAATAGCAAAATATTAGCAACTGCTAATTTATAATCAAATCACATCAAATCAAGTCAAGTTTGGATAGTGTGATAATCATATGTTTAGCAAGCTTTGAATAGATGTCCGCATGCCCTCAGTAAAATCATATCAGTAGAAAAACATCACTATTAATGTTTTAAAGGTGTTTTATTGTTATAATACGTCATTTATCATGATCCACCACTGCCAAACGTATTCGGTCCATTGTGGTATGAGTTTCGGTCTATATGGATGTGACGAAAGATTTGCATCCCAGGACCCCAATATTTCATCCATTCTATGTTCCTGTTCATAGACATCATTAGCTTTCACAATTGACGTGATCAAAAATGTAAGCTTGCAGTCCATTTTGGAGGGCACGCGTTATTTGCTCAATCGCAAGCTCGGTGAATTCTTAAGAGAATTTGCGGTTTCACTCTTTTTGACTACTTCTTTTGCAAAAGTGAAAATTGAATATATTATTAAAATACATGTATATATTTATATATATATTCATATGCATACAAATTATGTTAGTCTATTGTGGGAGCTAGTGTCTGTGTTTATTCAACGACTACGGTACATTGCTATACTGCTAGAGTTTTTGTTTATATATGATATTTATAATGTATGATGTGCAATCATTCTTATACTAGTTAAACTAACTATATATCATGATTGCATCGTCATGACATTTTTTTTCCGATTTCTTTCTTATTCTACACTCACTTTTGAAGTCGTACATGTTTGTATTAGTATTGATTAAACAACAAATTATATTATAATAATTATTTTGTTTATATGTGATATTTAGAATGTATGACGTGTAATCATTATCGTACAAATTGAGCTAACTCTATCATGCTTGCATCGTCATGTCATCTTGTTTCTACTTTCCTTCTTATTCTGCACTCACTTTTGAATATGTACATGTTTGTAATAGTGTTGATTAAACAACAAATTTATAAAGATATTTGATACCAATCTGAATGTTGAATGTGGGAACACCAAAGAGTTAAAATAAAATTTCACCACTAAGTTTTTGTACATGTAATTTCTTATCATTTGAACAGTCGTTGAAAGCATATGAGTATTTGTGATAGAATCTACTCCCCCCCCCCCCCCCCCCCGGCTGCACTAGCTTAAAAGTCAGGGTATTTTCCCCGACACCGTACTAAACTGCTGTCATGTAGTTTCAATCGCGCCATCTCTCGGCGATTCCCGGTTCCTTTACCCTAAGCATCATCATCACGCGCGTCATCAATACGTGATGCATTGTTCGACATGGTTGTCGGCACATCTGAACATTGTGAGCAGCAGATGGAAGTATACGTAATTATAAAGTAGTGTCAGTATATAGCCTGCCTTGATATCAATGATTATCAATTACATTTTATAATGCTACTCTATATAGGAGCCAAATCATATTGTATACAAGCTTTTTTGTTTTAATAAGCTCCTCACTTTTACATCATTTGCATGTTGTATCTGTACTCCCCTCGAAACTATTTTGCTTTTTTATCATACACTATAGTGCTTAATTTTGTAGAGGTGTCGTGGTCTAGTGGATACGTCACCTCGCCAGACTAAGGATCACATGGTTCACAGTTCGAGTCCTCCCGTGGCACTAATGTCCTTGGCAAGACATTTATCTACATTTGCCATTCTGAGTACCTGGTAGAAATATATTTCTTGAATGCTCTATTGTCCTTTAGCATGGCGGCTCGCCTACAACCGGGGTAATAATATGAGACTATGAGTACGTTATTTAAATAGACAGATACCGAAATGTGATTGGTCCACAGCGCGTCACGTGATATCGAGTGCGAGGATCGAAATCCTTATATTTTCCTGGCCTATTACCTTCGATGGTTATATTGACCAGCTAGTAAAATGAATATATTTGTAATCAATGCATGTCGCCCTCTTGAGGTCTGTATTTTTCTAACATGTATGTCAATTTCGAGGAAAACACAACATTTCTAAATGTTGGAGAATTTGTTGATGTTAGGGGGGGGGGGGGGATCAGTTTATTTTGTTCCCTTAAAATTTGTTTTTCTCGAGAAAAAAATTCCCCATATCATTTTTCCCTAATTTGTTTAAATTGGAATCGTGATTTTAGCCATCCCCGCCTAACAGTCAATAGTTTTTAAAAGATACCCGCCTGGATAACGGGCCGCATAAATAAATATTGCTGAGATCCCCATTAGTTTACGTGTAAAAAGTATCTTTGTGCGAGCCCGGAAACCATACAGTGCTTTTTGTCTGTGATTCCCGAATGATCGTAACATTCAGGCAACTTTCCGGCGAAGATTTACAGATAGTTTCTCAGTTGTTCTGTGATGTTTTAACCAGTCTTAGTCAAGAAAAAGATAAGGTAAGAATTCTTTGTAGATTTGTTTTGCAAATTCGGTATATAAAAGATATATCGACTGCTTTAATATTCAAAGCTTAACTGTTTCTATACTGGCTCTAGGGGACGGGCGGCACGCCTCGGGGTCATATCAGTATGTATCGTCCCCTTGAGCCTATAGAAACAGCGATGCCTCTCATGCCCCATGCACATACACACACACAACAGCAGTCAGTTGGTAGAAATAGCAATTTTCGTAAACTGAACAATATTTTAAAATTCTTATTTTACATATCTTTCAAGCATACATTTAACTACAATTCTGTGTAGTTTCATTGTTTTAGGCATGTGGGAAATATGTTAAATTATTAATTAGAATATTGTCTTTTCAGCCATGTGTGACATGGCCCGCTGATCGCCCATTGACCGTTATTCTGCGTGGTATCGAATGAAACGCATTGCTATGCTTTTTGCAGAAGCAAAGTCACACACACACACACGCGCACAAATGTTGTTTGATGTTTAATATTCGATATTTGATATGTGTGGTATGATTAAATTTGTTAGGGATGTTATTTGGATCTGCAAAGACCAAATTATTACCCAAATCCATAGTGTTTTATTCAAACATCACATAAGCAACTTTGGCGCAAGTCGATTTCTGCACTCTCGCAAACAATGCCTCCTTTTCATCCAAGCGTGAACACATACCACACAAAACGATACTAAATGATTCGGGATAAAACACTCTTTCATAATATGTATACTAATTTACTGTTCATAGATGATTTTTAAAATATTTAGCCATTTTCTAGGTGTAAACTTTTGTTTGACTCACACTTAATTAGCTGAAATAACCTAATTTGCACATTTAATAAAAATTCATTAAAAAAAAATTCTTCAAAAAAAATATATTTCCATACCTGTCTGATATACATACGTTTCATTGATTTCGGTTTTGATTTGATTACATATGCGCATATTAATTAGACGGACTCAGTTATTTTCACAACTTTTTAATATCTGCAGATTCGCAAAAATGGCAAAAATGACTTATTTTGTTTGCTTCTGTTTTCAGAACTGTTCATAGATGATTTTTAAAATATTTAGCCATTTTCTAGGTGTAAACTTTTGTTTGACTCACACTTAATTAGCTGAAATAACCTAATTTGCACATTTAATAAAAATTCATTAAAAAAAAATTCTTCAAAAAAAATATATTTCCATACCTGTCTGATATACATACGTTTCATTGATTTCGGTTTTGATTTGATTACATATGCGCATATTAATTAGACGGACTCAGTTATTTTCACAACTTTTTAATATCTGCAGATTCGCAAAAATGGCAAAAATGACTTATTTTGTTTGCTTCTGTTTTCAGAACGGTAATAGATATATGAATTTTCTTTTTTGTATTTTTTACCACAAAGATGATATTTTAGTGTCTGATAATTTAATTTATTATTTGTGTCCGAGAAAGTGATGAATTAAGTTGTCAACTTTTTCGAATTTTGCCATTTTTGCCAATTTGACCATTTCTGGCAGGTTTTTCGGTAATTTTGCGATATCAAAAAAATGGTATAAAATCACAACGCATTGACCGATTTCAATCCTGTTTTTTGTTTTTTGAAGCTTTCATGAAGCTTGATCATTTGCATTCATCAAATAACATGTGTTTGTTGTAATTATTTTTGGTGTGCTATACCTAATATTACACCCGCTGCAGGTCAATATCTGTATAATGAATGCACATTCTTAGTATTGTTCATTTTGAAGTTCAAACTTTAGAGTATGATAATGAGAAAATGATTCTTCTTTCGCTTGATGTGTAGAACTTTGAAGAATATATTACGACACTTCTACAGATACAACATGCAAAAGATGTAAAAGTGAGGAGCCTGTCAAACAAAACAGCTTACCATGGAAGGACATCATTTGAAAAAAATGTGAAGCTATACAAATATCTATGAATTTTCGTCAGGGATTCCGAGAAGCGACTAGTTTCTATCATACTTATCGACAATGAATCAATACAAAGCACACTCAAAATATAACAATTCTAAAACTATGATGCTATTGTAGAGATTTTATTTGAACAAGAATATTTTATGTAACCATCTTACACTTTCTCTTTCCCCCATCTCTCCATTTGTCTCCCTCTACCTTCAACCCTCTACTTTTCATATCACATGATCACTCTTTCTCTAATGCTTTACATTCCCTCTACATTCCAATCAGTAGATTTGTTCTCTTTACTCTGATTGGTTTAGCCCTTATGATTATTCAGTTAAAATAATGTATATTTATAGAAACTCATTTATATTCATAAAATCCTATGTATATTCATGTACTTCTTTCCAATTGCAAATTATGTTATTTGAATATTTATTATTTACCATTGTAATATAAATACATGTAGATTATATGCAAATTAATCTCCACCTCAGGGGTTTAATTTGCATATAATCTACATGTAAGTACAACACCTCAGGTCAGTTCATCACAGGCAAGCAAGGAGTCAACATGTCATTTTATTTTCTCTGAGTTAAAGGACCACGCCTTGATATAATAGTCAATGCTCCATTGGCCACCCTACACTATTTTTAGAACAAATGAAGAAACCACACAAGAAATCTAAAAAGATATTGTACACTTTAATCTCGCTATTGATGAAATAATACACACACATGTACATATATATATATATTTATAGCGTTTTGGCCTTTAAAACCGCAACAATATTTTCAAAATGTATTTTTAAAGGCAAAAGACAAAATATATCTACTCTTTTAAAAGCATTTTCAAGAACAAAACAAATTACATACTCTTACGGTGCGTACCAGAAAAAAACGAAACCCAAAGAGGAACAGGAACTGTGAGAAAACTATGCGTTTTATCAAAGTAACTTTTTGCATTTCATAAAGTAGAGGCAATATGCTTAAAACGATACTATGATTGCATTCATCCATAAATGCTTCATCGAACAACGGTGCTTGTTTTAAACTACATGACTTTGTCAAAAATCCAATTATGTCAGATACTTGTAACACAATGAAAACGTTAGTATCACATGCGAACATAACGTTGGGGAAATGTTAGAAGGTTATGCAATATGCCCATTGTGTGATGATGTGCACTTTAAATAAGCAGTTACTAACAAAATTAAGGGCAAGTACTAATTTCCGGGATTACAGAGGCGTAACATACCTCGAGCAATTAAAATTGCCTCTTTATTGATCGGAAACGGTTCCCATTCTGTTGGTTTATTGCTTCCCACGTGCGTTTCGGATCACAACTTCCCCCCATCCTCAAAATCTAAGGTGCTCCTTATTTTTTATTCTTATCGAAATATCACCGGACTGTTTGCATTCCTTGCTCAAGATTTTAAACAATTTCAGTTCTGAAAAATGCTACGAAATCACTGTTCTTAACAATGCAGACCAATTCAAGTACAAAATATGCCCTTTCCCTTTCCATTGACAATATTTCCACTACCCTTTATGTAATGGTGATAGCAAAAACTTGCCCCCGTTATTAAAAGAAGCACACGGGAATAATGTACTCATTAGGTTTTTAAAGTTAAGGTTTCTTTCAGGTCGTTTTAGGTTATGTTCGCTTGTCATACTAACGTTTTCAAGCATGTTCACCATTTCACTCCAATCTTGCACAAATTGATTTTGACGAGCCATTTTCAAAACAATGTTACTTAGTGAAGAGTGTATACAATCAGGCCATTTACTTGTTTAAAAGAGAGGTTTATTACTACTTTTATTCAGGTTTACTTCATTCTACTGTTACAAAGGCGACACATTGTAATTATTATGGAATATGGATTCTGTCAATGTTTTCTTCTAAATATCCCGTGATCAGGCGCAGATCCACAATGGGGGGTGGACGGCCCCGCCCCCTAGCAAAAGAAAATAGTTAAAGAATTTAAATGGTTACGTTTCTGACAATAATTTGTTTGTTTCAAGATTTTAAAAAGATTTTTTTTTTTACATGTTTTTATGTTTCACCCGAATTGGTTTTTTTAAGCCCTTTCACCCCCCCCCCCCCGTTTATTCTCCGGCTGGCCGATTCGCTGCTAAATATTTTCTTACGAATGCCCCCCCCCCCCTCTTGTCGCCAGCTGGATCCGCCCCTGGCCGTGATGACAATACAAATATAATGTGTTATTAAAACTATATAACTTATGTTAACTATATTTCCTCAGGCTCTAATTTATAAGAAAATGGAGGGATTTATTCAGAAGGCATTAGTTGTACACAGGCATAATAACCGTTTTACTTACAGATTTTGGTTTGTCACATCTTCTAGCATATGATTACCGAAGCCTGACAAAAATCATATGATACATATCTCAAATGAATACAAGTTTTAGGAAAGCACAAATAATTGTTGCTGCAAATAAAGAATAAAAAAAAAAAAAAATCATAGTTCAGTATTCTCCAGATGAGTTTATATTGACTTCCCATGATGACGATGTTGAAACAGTCTGCCGGATGTTAAAACAAAAAATCAGCAACATTCTTTGACTTAGTGAATACCAATCACAACTCAAAATCAAGATGTTTTTCCTCTTGCATGAAAGGGTAAAGTTTTAGAAGCAAATCTTAGTATGGTATAAGTAGTCCTGCTTAACGTAGACTCTGCCACGTTGAGGGTGGTTATGGGGCATTTCCAATGCCTGCTCGGGGGCGTTGTGACAGTCGCGATGAGATTCGGTAGAAATCAGAATCCCCTTTTATAACCCATCAGCAGAGAATCTTCCAAAACCGGCAGTTTCTACTAGCTGCAGATAAACACAGAAAAACAAACAAATAAATAAATGTTAATTCACATTGGTTGTACGACAGGAAGCTATATTAATTGCGACTTTTGATCCAACAAATTAAAATCTTCAACCCTCGACTAAACACTATGGCTAACCACAACCTTAAGCTTAAGTCTAGATTAAACAACAACTCTAAGCCTAACCTAAAACCCATTTGCGACCCTAACGCCGACCTGAAACCCAATTGGGACCCGTATACCCTAAGCCTAACCTAAAACTCTACTGTAATCTGGATCCTAACTCTACGCCTTTCCTAAAACCCAACTACAACACGGACGCTAACCCTAAGCCTAACCTAAAGTCCAGCAGCAATCCGAACGATGGTCGTAAGAAATGTTTTCTACCAACATAGCAAACAATTAATTTTTATTTGCAGAAATTTATCAGCTATTTTAACGATACTCGTAGAAAGTGCTTTTTTCAAGTTGTAAAATCTTAGAAAGAATGAAGGGTAAGTTAGAATACAGTGTAGAAAGAGGAAGAGAAACTGTTAAACATATATATATATATTGATAAATAAAGAGAGAGAGAGAGAGAGAGAGAGAGAGAGAGAGAGAGAGAGAGAGATAGAGAGAGACAGACAAAGGGAGGGTATTAAAGATTGGACACTGTAGCGAGAGGAATAGAAACTGTGAAACATACATGTAGATAGATAGATACATCGACAGACAGACAGAGAGACAGAGACAGAGAGAAAGACAGAGAGAGAGAGAGATAGAGAGAGACATGGAGAGAGAGAGACATAGAGACAGTGACAGAGAGAAAGACAGAGAGAGACAGGGAGAGAGAGACATAGAGACATAGAAAACAGGGAGGGTATTACAAACATGACACTGTAGCGAGATGGAGAGAAACTGTGAAACATAGATAGATAGATAAATAGAGACAGAGAGAGAGATAGAGAGGGACATAGAAAGATAGGATGGTATTAAAGACACAGACGCAGTGCAGAAAGAGGAAGATAGACAGTGAAACATAGAGAGAGAGATAGATGGACAGATACAGAGAGATAGAGGGAGCAATAAAGAAGGTGAATTGATAGGATGGGGAGTTTGTCCAATTATGTCACTTGTTCATATACTTCAATATTAGTTTTACAAAAAAAGAAACGTCGCGTTAAAATACAATATAGACGAAGGCGTGTTAATTTGCAAATCGGTGCCAGTCTTCAACCCCCGCTCGAAAGTATAGGCTAACAACAGAATGTTATCTTATATCCTTCGTAAAGAAATTAAAACGCAACTTTTAACAAATGGAGTTTGTTACTTATAGTCTATTCAGAGGAAAACATGTTGATGCTTTAACGGGTAAGTGCTCTTTGTTTTGAATGCATACGGTGCAAGTGATACCTAAGCCGTTTGTCTGTTTTTTCAAAATTGTCCATTTCCTAAATTCTAATTGTAAATGTTAGGTATATCGATTTATAACGCAAACCTTACCCATATTTGGAACTCGTAGTCAAATGCAACCAAGGAGTTCGGCTTCAGCTTTATAAATCTTTAGTACAACATTTTCTTCCCTCAAACTCTCGTCCATTGGATTTTAAGGTGCGAATCAGGAAAAATGAATGGGTGCCTGTTTTATCAACACATCTTTCTTTAGACGATAAATATATCAAAATGAAATACTATAATTTTTGCCAATATAGACTTCTGATTGTTGATAATTTTAACAAAAACTTTTCAGAACCCTTCCATCTCAGTATCATGTAATGTAATTATATCAATATGGTTGTGATAGTAATAATGATAATGGTTAAAAAAATATATAACCTTGACGATGACGACTACGAAGATAATGATATATATTTACAAAGATGATGTTAATGGTGATGATGTGAAGATGATGAGATGATGTTAATGATACTACTGTAATACTACTGCTACTACTACTGCTACCGCTACTACTACTACTACTACTACTACTACTACTACTACTACTACTACTACTACTACTACTACCACTACTACTACTTCAACTACGACCGTCATGAACTGCACAAATGATAACAGTAAAATTAATAATGATAATAATAATATAAGCAATGATAACATTAATGATAATAATAATGATAATAATAGTAATACTAACTATAATGCTAATAATAACAGTAACAATAATAGCATTTTTCTAACAATGTACTTACAACTGGAGGATCCCCGTTTATCTGCTTGAAAGTTTGACATTCTTGATGCGATTCCATCCAAACTAAGATTGCTTCCAGAAAGGAGTTTCAAAAGAACTAATTCTTGAGCCGTCTGCGGTAAATTAAAAAAGAACAAAGTAAAATAGATATATTAATAAAAGAATATCCCGTCAGGCCATGAGGAAGTTGTTTTTCACTGAACTAAATTATTCATGTAGCGCTAAGAGACTTCGATGGCAATCGCTCTATAAGCACTGTATTTATTATTTTTTGTATTAAGTCCTCATTTATCAAAACTGCTCTCACAGGACGTAATCACTCAAACCTGAGAAAAGGAAAAAAAAAATTAACAAATAAATAAATAAGACGATGACGAGGAAGAAAAAAAAAGCTCTTCCCATTCAAAAAAAGCAATCGCATTGGAACGCGATGGGAAACGTAGGGGCTGTAGAACCCCCCCCCCCCCCCTCCCCCCACAGACACACACCATTTCGGAAATTACCCAAAATAGCGCCAAACATGGGGCAGCGAGGTGGAATATTTTTATTTAGAAAAACCGTTTTATACCTTGATAACAAAATTATATTGTCACTGCACTAAAGCTTCAACATTTTAAAAAAGAACCGAGAAGATTCAAGAGCCATCGCCCTGGGCCCCTTCATCTGTGTAACTGTGACCGGGCGATTACTATCGTGGACGAAATCAATCATCATTATCGGAGCACATTGGATGGAATTTAAAAAAAATATTCTGCATATAACTGCCACAGATATATCGCAGATGTTTCTTTCTGTGTTGATATTTTTTGGTATATTAGTGGGGAGTTATGCTCAAAGCACCTACAGTTGCCCTTAGCCAAGTTTCCCTAATGTGATGCAAGCATTCAAGGAAATTCTACCACGTAGCCATTTACTACATCTCGTTTGAGAGGGGCAACATTTGACTAAACGAATTCGTTTTCACTGGCTGCCTGCCGTAGCAAGAAATAGAGTTGACAAAAGACTTAACTCCATTTCGTTGATGATCAGACATGCACAAAGAAGAGGAAAGAATAGATGCACGGCTGATCGTCAACGAAACGGAGTTAAGTCTTTTGTCAACTCTGTTTGTTGATACGGCAGGCAGCCAGTGAAAACGAATTCGTATCAAATTATGGAAATAAAAGCATTACTTAAAACAAACAGAAGTTTTGTTATTCATGACTCATTTTTCCTGATTGAGGTGTCATATGAAAGGGCAGAAAATGAACTTTCTAGAAATGTGATTTTCTGTTTGAGATTTAGATACCACCCACCTAATGACTTTTTGGTTTCCTCTCTTCAAATTGTTTTTAATCACTCCTGCGTGAGATATGCATCATATTAGCTACATTCAATGAAAGAAGAGGATTTAAGGTTTACAAATATGTGTCATTTATTAATTATAATTGTGATTAAGTTATGATAAAACATAGATAATTCTCGGTTTCGTTTTTTTCTGGGACGCACTGTATAGTACTACTAAAGCATTTGGGTTTACCATCACACCCCATACCGAGCAGTCATTTACAAATCCATTAAAGAAAAGATTGATTAATTTTTTGTCTTCAAATATTCACAGAGTGAGATGAATGAACAAGTGACAATTTAACTATTCATACTGAAATGGGAAGGGTGAATTTAAACTGGATCGTTATAACGAAATATGCGCTTAAGTAAAACAAACAAGGAAATTAACTTGTTGCCTAATAACATTTTATTCTGAATTGGTTTGCAAAATTGAACAAAAGCTAACAAAATACCGATATTAAGGTTTTCCGTCTTCTCATATTTAGGAAACCAAGTGGTGTATTTTTTAAATCTTTAAAATTTCTTAGCTTTTATGATATTTTGATAAAGAAATAAAATTCCCATTTCAACGAAGTGTCGAAAATATCCCTCGCTTGAACGCAAATATTCTGTGAAGATGTGTCCTTCTTCCTCGCCAGGAGTGAAGGGGCGAGAAGGGGGGGGGTACACTTTAAAACATGATTGTTGGAATATACTCACCGGGTCTTGAATCTCTGGTTCTTCCTCTGATCCTTGAAATCTATCAAATGGCAGAGGTCTGGAAGCTGATACCACTAGGGCACAAAAACAGACGACTAAAACTGCTGCGTTTAACCAAATTGGTGCCATTTCTAAGCTGTGTATCCCGGCTCTGCCTATCGAATAAACTAAGATTTCGAATATAATAATTGCAACCGTATAGCAGCTCGGATGTCTTTGCTAACGAGATTCCACAGTGCAGTTGTTTGTAAAAGGCAAAAGAACTAGAAAACAGTGTGCAGCTCCACTTGTGTTATCTAAGGGCGACGTCACAAATTAACTCCAGTACTGGCAAACACTTTCTTATATAGAATAGTTGCCAGGTCAGACGACATACGGAGGAGGAGAAAGAAAACAAAATACAGCTTGATATTAATAAGTTTTGTGGGATTACAACTGCTACTGTTCTCCAGCTGTTAATGCCACGCATTAACTTCTATCTTCTGGCGAACTTTGATAGGTTTCACGTTGATGATGTCGATTTTGTATTATTGAAGGTGATTTGGCTTAATGAACCGCTCGAAACTTTCATAGAAGAATATTAAAAAGACAAAGAGCGCGAGAGATCCGGAATAACTGCACACTGTAGAGCATGCGCGTGGAGCAAAGTAGATGAACATCCTGCATGGGCGTGTCCTCATTTCACAAAGAGCAAGGTTGCAGAACTAATTTGCAT
Source organism: Strongylocentrotus droebachiensis (assembly GCA_035222895.1). Classification (NCBI taxonomy): domain Eukaryota; kingdom Metazoa; phylum Echinodermata; class Echinoidea; order Camarodonta; family Strongylocentrotidae; genus Strongylocentrotus; species Strongylocentrotus droebachiensis. Next base: position 84,783 of record JAVYIG010003219.1, read on the forward strand.
AAATTTGCACAATTGCACCTTTCTTTTATCATTAACGAATTGTATATTATTTACAGGAGGTGCAAACATGTGGTTTCAGTTTATAAGTAATTAAATGAATACCTACAACATAAAAAAGAAAGAAAAACGTTTCCAACAAATGAAGCACTACAACAAAATATATTTCAAACCCTGGGTAAATATAAAGATAGGGAAAGAGACAGAGACAGAGACAGAGACATCAAATTAAGGGAATGGGGGGCAATGTCGGCAAATATATGAGTGGGTGTGCGGTGGAGGGGGAGGGGGGGGGGGGGTCAGAGATAGAGAGGGACAGAGACCAGGGGGGGGGGGCAGTGTCAAAACGTGAGAAAGGATAGTGCCGTGTTTACAGTGGTGTATATACAGGGAGGCACCGTGTCTCCTGCCCCTCTCACCTTCCCGGGGAAAAGGGAAAGGGAAGATAAGAAGAATTCAACAAAAAAAAAACATTAAGAAATATATTTTTAAGAAGGCCCCTCCCCCTCATACGCTCTTCATTCCTAGGTCTTGTTTGATCGCAAATTCAAATGATGAATAAATAGGTTATTGAAATTGAATCTGACTTAATAGGTTAATCCTAAAAAGCAAACAAACAATCCCCAAAAAATTAAAATAAAGTAGAGGTAACATATATAGCATGTATCATTAATTACTATGATTGTAAGGTAAAGATTTATTGAAGGAGATACGATTAATTTCAAGGAGGTACGATTAGATTTTGGGAGATACGATTAGTCGTAACCTGTTTTTGTTTTGTTACATAATTATGCCCGGGGAAAAGAGCACATGCACAATAAAGTAAATTGGGCAGACAAGACATTTGTGGAAATATAATGTAGATCCCCTATCGAATTCTTCAATTATAGTTTTTTTCAAAATTAATGAAATACCTAGTAAATTCTCTATTTCTGGACATACTAATAGCATGAATAGTGGTGACAAAAATCTTATTTATATCATACTCACTACCTTGCAAATACGTACGAAATAAATTTGAAAAACCTATTAACAAATAAGCAAAGAACTTTGATAAAGTTTCTCTTTGTTATAGGACATACACCGCAGGATGACGTTGTTTCATACAATAATATTTAGGGACTCTTTGATTTGCATGTCGACATAGTGGACTGCTTTGTGTGACGTCCTTTTAAGGCAATGTGACGTCATTTTAAGGCACTGTCAGTGCCTTAAAAGAAAACCACCTGTAGCAGTCCACTATGTCGACGTGCAAATCTAAAAGTCCCTAATTATAGCCAGTGGCTGAGTTACAGGAGATATAGGAGCACGTACGCCTTTCAATCAAACGGTACAAAAAGTAAACCAACAAAAAAGGACAGATACGGAGAGAAAAAGAGAAAAGGAGTCATGTTAATGCGACCCACGACATTCACAAATGATTTTGAGCAGAAAAGTTTCTAAGGTGTGCGCTGTTTGCAAAGAAAAGTCAGCGAACTGGTCCAGAAATAATCCAGATATATCATATATCATTAGATCTGAAACTTCTGACTATTTGAGCTGTAGATAATTATGACGTAAGCGGTAGCCTTTCGTTTTCATCATCACTCATTCACTGTCGAGATCTACCATTAGAGGGTTTTTAATTTGGTTTCAGTTCATGCCTCGTATGGATTCTGTTCCCTAAGATGTGAAGATCGTGCTTTGGAAAGTGATAATGATTTTCACGTTTCCGTAATCAAGCTTCTAAAGTGTACCAATCACCTGGAAACTTATTTGTGTATAGCTTGAGTGTATAAAATCCAGGAACCTCAATTTTTTTGGTATCCAGCACTCTCCGGGTAAACAGGAGTATGCAGAAAATAAAGGGGATCATAAAAACCTTCTTATAGGGCTCGCACTGAACCCAAATCAGACTCGAGTTCCATGCGCGTCCTATTCTATGCGACTACTTACCTGTATTTAAAGGTAATCCAAAATTTTGAGAGATTTTGAAAAGTGGATGGGTAGTAATTCTTTACAATTTTGATATATTTGGATGCCTCTGTGGATGTATAATAAGCACTCAAAGATTTAGTCCCTAAAACACTTCTGCTTTCGAGAAATTGAATAATTAAAATTAACCGGTGCTCCCGGTACATTTTAATATTTCAAAAAGTGCCTAAGGCCGTTCAATGGTAGCTGCGATCATGAAATCTCGGAATATGCAGTTTTTATATATAATTTAAAAACGGGAATAGCAAGTCGTTCGATTGTTGTCAAGAAACATTGTTTTAAAGCTAAAGTAATACCAGTCTTGAGAGGGAACTATACAACACAAAGAGTTTATTATCTACAATGTTATCACTTTAGACTCGATTTAAACCGCGACTACGATCATCGAATAATGTAAAATCGTATATGATTCCAATGTGTTCATTTGATCCAAATTCATGACCCCATACCAAAACTTTGTATTACCTTTAAGCTACACTCTTGACAATGTAGGACACTCACCTGTGAAAAGCAGCCTAATAATATACTATGTTTGTGATGCATTCAGATGAATGAATATTCTTTCATCACATATTGTGACAATAAATATTTTTGGTTCAGCCTTTTGGAACGCTTGAACAGTTTCTTTTCTTAAGCAACATTTGACATGCATAAGTTGTTGCCTGGTCAGACAAAGCTCTACCATTATTCAAAAGAGTGACAAAGAAGTACATTCCTATAGAACTGCTCACGAAAATCACCCGTTTGAGATGCAAGGGTAATAAGATGACTGCCATTTTGTCCTTTTAAGGCACAGCCATCGCCTTAAAAGGACGTCACATGTAGCACTCCACTATGTCGACGTGCAAATCTAAAAGTCTCCATTGTCAGAATGTTTATTCTAGCAATATTATGTTCCGGGCTTCATATCGTCAAAATAAGGAAACTAATTAAGGCTTTTTGGTGTTGCGATTAGGAAAAGTCATTATGACCTGGGGTCTACTTCTGAATTGAAAAAAAATATGTTAGTGTTCCAAAGTGGCCGAGGAGCAATAATCGCCGTTTAGCATGAGCCCTTATGTACGATATTGTATGTGTGCGTGGGTGTGGGTGAGCGTGTGCATGTATTTATGCGTGTGAATTTGTGTGCCTGCGTGTCTGTTTATTTTTCTTATCTTTTTTTATTGGGGAGGGAGGGGGTGGGCTCCTCCGACCGCCCCATTCCTTAGCTCTCACTTTCAGCCATGATAAGGAATGTTGTTCCTCATCAAAAAAATTATGAATTTCCATTGTTTGTTATCAATTGCACTCAACGCTCATTATTGTTTTAACTTTCTGCATTACCAAATGTGTTCCTGTTGAGCTACCGTCCGCTTAATAACTGGCCAAATAAGGGTAAAATGTACATATTTTCGACCCAAAATGTATACTTAACGTACTTTACATAATCTAAATAAAATTGACACCAAACCAATGGTAATTTGAGGTTTTACTAAGAGGTTATCTAAAATTAAACACACCAAACGCATCCTCAATACACTAAAAACATGCACATATACATGTATATGCATAACGTTAGTACAGATATGGGGAAAATTTCGTTTTTGTTGAAATCAAGTCAATAAGTTTTTGGTTGCTATAATTCTTCACTGAAAAAAACATATAACTAGGCTCTCCTTTGCAAAAGACATTGTCTTTTTACATTTGCGAATTCCTGGAAAGTTACAAAATAATACACGTCTCCGATTTTGCTGTATGAAAATAATATTTTTTTGATAAGCTTCACCTAGTTTTTGAACCATGTTTTACTTAAAATTGTAATGTTAATTAATCTCAATTCTATCAAAATTGGTATCAGAATGTAGATAATTCGATTCTCTTTCATTGTAAGATAGAAAGATAGATAGTTTATTGGTTTCCACAATATCTCATTTTCAAAGAGCGTAACAACATATTGAAAAATATTATAATATACATGTACATACATTACCGGTACACACTATTCAGAAAGAATTGTCCTTCAGTTGAACTTAAACAAATATAGTGGCGGAACCTATGGAAAAGCAGAGCTTGATGTAGATAGACTAATTAAACTACAAATGACTAAAGTTAGGTTTATAAAATACTAGTACAAATACACGCTAAAACAGGGAAAGAGAAATTACAAGGATACATGAACCGATACTCACAATGAACTACAAAAGACAAGGGAAAGGGAAGGGAATATGCTTGGAAACAAAAATAGTCTAGAACAGAATTGACAATATGTATTCAAATAATGACATTTAAATTTGCTTCTGATTACATGAACACTTACAGACTTTTTAATCACAATTATCGAGATAATTCCAGGTCTTGGGACCTGTATAATTAAGGTACTTTGAGCAAAGCGTGGTCTCGTTCTAGGAAGGTGATAGGAAAACGCCTGTCGGGTAAGATAGCCGTGAGCTCGATTTATCTTTTCTTAAACAAATATGATAGTGCCTGGGCAGATCGTCGTTATTCAGCTGAAACATGAGGCAGCCTAATTGTAAATTAAAAATATCCTGAACTCTCACTTTTCTCAGTACTTTAGTATCAAAGAAGAGAGGGCTCCAGTGGGTACGAATAGGTACATTGTATATTGCTCTCTTTTTGAAATACCAAGTTTTTGTCCAGTTGGAGTTTCAATGAATTACCCCAGGCAAGAATAGCACAGTTCAAGTAGGACAACATTTCAATGGCCGGAGTACAACATGTGTAATTATGATGGAAACATAGATTTCAGTTTGTATATCACACCAGCATTTCTTGATAGCAATGAACACAAATAATTCATTAACAAGCTTCTATTTTTGTCATTATGGGTATTTTTGGACGCCACCTCCGATTTAGAGATGTTCGCTACAAATTAAAAAACACCTCTTAAATAATGTGTATTATGATAAAATCTTTCGAAAATAGAAGGTGTGCTTAACTTGTGAAGTAAGCGACTCAAAACCATTTAGCATGATATTTGAATTCGGCCCTCCGCTTATGAATAATCAAAACAACATCGCACTTTTTAAAGGAACCTCGTATAAAGAAACTAATCATTCAATGAAAGCTGGTCTATTTTCACTGCGCTCTTACAAAAAGTTTGAGCCCCGCCTAGATATAAAATGTGTGTACCTTTAAACAAAGGCGTGACCGTGATTCTTCCGACTTTTCATTCAAAACTATGCTCCAACGTGTATTTCACGATACATTTCGTGTAGTATGCGACCTTAATTCGACGTTCTGACCAGGAAAAAGATAATGGCTATTGCTCGGGATAAGATATACAGAGAATTGATAATACCTTCCATCGGAAGAGCTTGCACGATGCTATACTCGTTAAGTCATGATAATCATCATTACACGAGGGAGGAGAATGGTGTACATCAAGGTACCATAACCTTTGAACGTTGTTATTCAGCAGTAAATCATTTTGTTGAAATGTTTTTTTCTTCTTCAAATTCCCGGTTGGAGGACCAATCCCATCAAAACAAAAATCGAGAAGGGGGTCGGGGGAGACGTTAGCGGGGCATCATTTTCCCCACTTTCAATCTCGAGAGCCATATTTATACATGTATTACCCTGTGATCGGCATGAAGTGGCAGTTTTTTTCTTGACATCAGTGGCGAATATGGGAAAGGCGCAACCGGCTCGTTCCCCTTCCTTGAACCCAAATTGGGTTGTCAAGGATACAAGAAATAAAAGTGCCCCTGAACCGTGACCCTTCTCGGTATTATGTCCCCATTTTTAAAACAAAGTCTTGTTTCTACCCTTGCCTTAAATAAGAATCTGACACTTGAGAGTATCTTAAACATTTGCGTCCGCCATGCCCATGCCATTTCTTATGTTCTCAATTATGTGGACCTCTTGAAAATGAATGAATAAATCAATGAATGAATGGATGGATAAATAATGTGTTTGGATGAATGAATGAATGTATATTACATAATTAGATGCATAAGATCAAGTAAATTTATGAAATAAAGATACCCCGCCCAGTGGGGAATTCGAATGGGTGCCGCGCCGTCTGATTTTCATAAACATTAATTTGTACCACCTCCTCTCTTTATCCACATTTTAGGCTCATTTTCAAGAGGTCCACATATATTGAGAACATAAGAAATGGCATGGGCATGGCGGACGCAAATGTTTAAGATACTCTCAAGTGTCAGATTCTTATTTTCTGACAGAAAACATCCCGATCCCAGCAACCCCCCCCCCCCCCCCAGCTAAAAAAAAAGGGTCGCTCTCATGTGCATGCATGTATCTCGAATCACTACGACGTAAACGCCATGCTTGTACAGATGACATTACTTCTCTCTTTTCCCTTTTTTTTCTTCCTCCTTCTACTTGATTTTTTTCTGATGCAGATCTTGGATTTTCATACGAGAAAAGCAAGAAAGCAAAAATGAAAATAATTAACAAAAAGGGAAAAGAAAGTAAAGATAACAAAATGATAAACCTACGCACAAAATTAACAAAAACAAGGCTAAACCGTACGATGCTGCTCGGTAGCAACCGAATTGCAATCATACATGCAGTCTGTGCTGGGATTTTATTCAATTCAATTAAATTCAATACGGGTTTATTCAATATGACGTTCTTGCAGCCGAAGCTGAATTGCAGGTCATTTACAAGGTAAAATACAGCATTGTAGATGTAAACATAATTTCTCCCTTTTTTGCGGTGAATATCATGTATTTTATTGTATTCCGTAATTACATAATCTTGTCGCTTGCCAAGTCTTCATCATATCACGTGGTTATGTCTGGCTGTTTTATACTTCTTCCTGTTTCGTGAAAAAAAATGTCAAAACAAACTTCATACAGTCAGGAAAACAACGGTTAGATGAGTATCAAAAAGACCTACATAATGTAATGAGGAAACAAAGGATTTTTCAACGTATAATAAAAAACAAAATGTTGCGATTCACTGTTTTTATGAATTTCACATTTACTAGAAATGCAACATATTTCCATTTTGTTAATCACATGGCGTTTTGATAATAAAATTAAAAAAATATATTTCTGGCGTTTAATGTCACTCGTTTTTGTACAAGGTTTTAAAAAATTATTACAAAAAAAAAGAAGAAAAAAAAAGAATCGAACATGATTATTAAAGAAATAAAGTAAAGTGAGTCATGAAATAAATTTACACGCCCCGTTTCCTTTCTACACTTCACCCACTTTCCCTTTTCCTCCTAAAATTTGATCATTTTGTTGTTGGAATTAAGTGATTTTATTGGTCTTGGTATGACATTTTTTAACAAGCTTTATTTTTTTTGTATTGACGTATTTGGAACATATAAAAATCATATAAATAATTAATAATCAACTGATACATAATTTGTGTGAGCATAACGAACATAGTAATACATAAATTGTCAACAAACAGTGTATATGGTGATAAAAAACCCGTTTCTCTTTTGTTTAAGTATTACATGGTATACATTAAATATTATATAAGTTGAAAAAATTAGAGAATATTGATTCCCGATATACCAAAACATTGGGGTAGTGGAAAAACACAAATTTGGTATGGTTTCTAATTCTTTGTTTCACAAAAGAGCATCGACCGTCAATTTATTTTTTTCCCGATGCGAGCTAGCCACGAGTTTACTGGACACAAATTATTCAGAATCTTAAATTGTGTACTCCTCAGTCTTGTGTCTAATGGTTATGCTTGCTGCTAAAGAAGCTATAGTGACCTTCTGGCTAAATCGGCAGTGTCACTTCGACGAGATGCCGGACAACATGTCCTATTTGTTACAACAAACAAATGACTAAAATGTCAACTTTTCAAAATGTATAATTCAGGAGGGTATTTTCTTATATATGCTGCCCACAGGAAATTATTAGACGTGCCCCAGGAGAGAAGGCGCTTGGGGGTATTTCATTCAGCGGCGAATGTTTACGAACGTTGCGAATTTTGTATTCGCCAACTTTTCTGACGATTGTTGGCGAAAATCAGGGTTCGCCTCTGCCATAAGTGACAATTAGCAACATTTGAGCAAATGTTTGCGAAAGTGTTTGGGAAAGCGACTAGAAAAACTGTTTGCGATAATGAAAACTGTTTGCGAATTTTCTTGCAACCTTTAGCAACCTTTCATCACGAACCCTGAATTCGCTACGTTCGCAAGCATGCATTCGCCGCTTAGTGAAATACCCCCTTGAAAAAAGAGCAACACAGAAATCTATGATATTTTGGTACGCGACGAACGCGAGAGTTGTCCATGCGTAACGTCACAATCCAATGACTAAATCTGCAATTTGCGATTCGCATATATTTTGAGTGATCTAATATTTCAAACACACAACATTTTGTTGTTGTCGTTGGTCCGATTTATTTCAAGCTTTCGCCATTCAATTTCTCTTTTTTTCTCTCGCTTTAATGCAAATTATATTATCATAAGAGTTTGATTGCCCTTCAGTCAATTCTTCCCATTTCCTGAGATGTATATTATAGAGGCATTGGGTTTCTCGTGGGAGCAAATCATGTCCCTCCCCCCTCCAATTCTTCTTCTTACTTTTAGAGCTTTAATACGTTTTATTCTATCCGCGATTAAGGGTGCAGGCTACCCTGTTATCTTCCAATAATAATTACGTATACGGTATATTTCATAATTTACCACTCATGTGTGTTTTTGTTATATTGATTTGAATGTCTTTCACAAACTTTTTTTATGTTATCTAGTTTGAAGCAATAAACTTATAATTATCATTTTTAAAAAATAAAAAAAATAACTTACTTTGCCAAAATAGACCTGTCTACCTTATTTTTATTTCAATTATTTCTCCCCAGAAATCCTGGTAACTAATTAAATAAGGGAAATCCAACGTTGAAAGCAAACTTCTCTGAAAATCAGAGAAATAGACTAATGAACGTTTGAGAATCGGACGAATAATAAGCCGGGATAATAAGACAGTTATGAATGTATGAAATATTGGATCACTAAGTCTATATGCGAATCACAAATTGGTGATTTGGTCAGTGGATCGTGACATAGTTGAGAATAACTCTCCCGTTTGACGTGTACCTATAGCTAAACATCATTAATTTCTGTTTTTCTCCTATAAGCGCTTTCTCCCTTGGGGCACTACTCAAATATATATTATGGATAGCATATTATTATAGGTCATCTAAAGAGAAAAAGGCCCTCCTGAAAGTCTGAAACATACATTTTTGAAAAGGTGAAGACAAAAAAAGAAGACCCCCCAAAAAAGGGATTTGTTTTTTGTTTTTGTGTGTGTGTTGGAAGAAAATGGGAAAGTTGTCCTCTACTATACACCACAGAGCTATATTACCTATTATTCAGCCAATTAAACAAATTCCTATATACCTTTAGCGATTGCACTCATGATTTTCTCATTTTTTTCGGATTTAATTCCAACATTCACTCGTCTACTTGTCTGATTTTGGGCTTTCCTCTAGAGCAGCTTGCTATCAATGCAAGTGATGTACAACTTGATATCTAACAGCAAACAAAGCGACATTAACTTTCTTCTAGATTTTTTTCTCCATAACAACAAAATGCTTATTAAGTAATAATAAATTTGTACATACATAATTACATAAGCAATACCAATCAAGAACATTAATAGTTTTAGCACATGAGGAAGAAGGCATTATTAATCCTTAAAGGATCATAGGCTTAAATTATAATGAATTCGCATTATTGAACTGTGCACTTTGTAATAATGATGGGCCTAAGTATAAAAACGAACAAGAAGAATAGATAAACAAAGCAAAAGAAAAGGAAATACAGGGAAATTTAATGAATAATTAAAAATCTATCATATAGATGGAGTCCACTTTGCATACAATAACTGCTGCTATGTGTCGAAAACCGCTGCCAATCTTTAAAGTTGTGAAAGGAAACCCTTTTTCAAGAAGTGTGCATAAAAATATTGTAGGCCTATAAAACAGGTTTATATAATTAGAAAGTGATTTACTCACTGTTCTTCCCCTTGTTCCATTAATTAATTCCAGATAACATTTCTAGCTTCCAATTTAAATTGCGTATCGGGATATGAAGTAGAATTATGTTTCAATCGTTTCATCCAACCGAATCGTTTTATCCAACGAGAATGTTTACTTTGAATTGCAAAGAATCAGCCTTTATTAATCGTTCGCTCGTTTTTTTTCCTTCTCTTTCTTTCATCGTTTTTGTTCGTTCTTTCTTTCTTTCTTTCTTTCTTTCTTTCTTTCTTTCTTTCTTTCTTTCTTTCTTTCTTTCTTTCTTTCTTTCTATCTGTCTTCATTCCTTCCTTTATTTATTCACTCATCCTTTGATCCATCCATCCGTCTATCAATATATTCATCCCTTCGGGCCTAATCATTTATTTTATTATGAGATCTATGTCAATCCTTGAATCTTGATAGGGATGGGAGGGGTGGTCACACTGCACTGCCCACTGCACAACAAACAACCTGGCTTTGAAACTAAAGGCCTACGAATCAGGCTCTTCATAATTACTCTCATTGTTGATGTTGGGAATTAAAAATATATGAGGAAAGCTTATTGTCTTTTGATATTAATTCAAGACTTATTTCATTACATTTGGGAATAATTATCTTTATTTGAATACCCATACTGTTTCAAAAGGGGGATAAACAGAATGTGGATCTGGAAGACTTGACAGCAGACTACATAACATTACCCCTAGCGCTGTCCTGAAAAGACCTTGATATATTACATAATTCGTCGGAATATTTCGGAGAATAATTGCTATTTGAGATGAAAATTGTTCACCACAACTTGATCAAATATTAGAGCATTCATCATATTTTGCTTTTTCGGAACTTGGTAAGCAATTTCATTCATAAATCACCTTTTTTGAGGTCGGTGACGTCGCTATGTCTGACTATTTGTGTGGTCGGTTAGGGTTGGTTGGGTTGTGCTGCTGCTATGCTGTACCACATTATTGTTTTGGTGTCTGCTAAGTTATATGTTTGTGTTGTTGTGTGATTTTAAAATCATGAAATAGGCATAGCTCGTACATCATGTACATGAAGCCTACAATTGCTCAATGAGGCATTAGTTTACTTTTTGTGTATGGAATACTGTTAACATTTTCAAACACCACTGTACAGAACTCTCCAGAATTCCAAATCGGCACTTTACATGAGTTTAGTGAGACACACCATGCAAGCTAAACAAATATAGTTCACTGTTTACTTTAGGTTAGAATGAAGCACAAATCAATGAAACAACCTCACACTTCTGTACACTGATGCTGATGCTGATGGCACTTATATCAGTATGGGCGCTGGTCCGAGAATAAGGATTGGCCACACAAACTAGGATCGTCTTCGTAAACCCGACAGACACGTCTGAAAAAATAAGGATCGTCTGCATTTTTGCTGACGATTCTGATTTCCTAACCCAAAACCTGCAGAGCACCAAAGAAAAAAAACTTCTGTGAAAATCAGACGATCCTTATTGTTTAAGAAGTATGTTGTCATCGTTTGTGCGGACGATCCCCATTCTCGGACCAGTCGTATAACTAATAAGAAAGTTATGAATCTTTAATGACATAAACAGTTTTGAAAATCACTAGACAAATTGGCAACTCACACTAATGAGTCCCAGGCGTTATTGCCTCATGCACTATCCATTACCGTAATTGTTTGCTTCATATTGATGATATAAATTTCCCATTTTCCCCTTAAGAATCTTATTTCCTGACACCAGCGTCCAAGTTATATTGATAGTAATATGTTTTTGTGTGGATGCACTAGAGTAATTTTTTCAGTTGTAATGTAAATCATGAAAAATGTGAACTTTGATTAAAGATAAAGACCAGTTATGGTCAGGCAATTGCATTGTGAAAGAAACGTTGTGGAATCGATCAGAAAAGGTTGATCATCTACATGTAGCATAATTGTATTGTTGTGTACTGCAAGGTTCTGGAATCATCAAAATGATAAGAAATGTGGCCCAGTCTTCGTAAAGTTACAAGCACTGTACACAGAAAGATGTATATGGGACTAAGCACACGTGTGCGACACGTGCGTTTATCTCTCACATGCCAATAGATAACAGGGAATAATTTTCCTGGTATCGCATCGCAATTTGCTATGCATTTTTGCATGACTGCTATACAAAATATCTTGTGTGTAGCAGTTTTCTTCCATAGAAATGTACAGAATTTAATTTGAAATATTTATCCATCAGCTGAAATTGCTAATCAAAAAATTTGAGGAAAATTATTCCCTGGATAAACTAATTTACCAAATATATCAATTAGTAGGCGGTTTCCCGGCAAATTTGTTATCATCATGTATTAGTCAAAACATATTCTTTCACATGATTGGTAATACAGTGTAAGAGCTTCCATTTCATTTTTTGAAATTGGGGCGTTTTCAATACTGGTCTTTACCTTTAATATACATGTAAATTAAGAATCTATAATCATGATGTATACAATATTCAGAGAATAGTATTAATTCTTCAAAGTTCATAAAAGATTTTATGAAATGTCATGCACGCAATATGATACAAATAATATACAAATGTACATGTACCTGGGCAAAGGCATAGGGAAATCAAGTTTTGGGGGATAAAAAGGGAAATCAATGGATAAAAATATATAAAGCAAGTGATAGAAAGTGAGGCAATGATGTGACTAACTGATAACCAAATTGGCAAACTGTGTAGTGATTTCTATTGTTCCCTACTTTTTCGTACTTTTTCAAAAATTCATACCTTCCTTATTATCCGATTTTACTCTTTTGGATTGGTTTGTCTGATTTTTTTGCTTCCATTAAAAGAAATTATTTTTTGGAGTGGACTTCGACTTTAACTGGCCCCCATAGACCTGCGCGGAGAGGTAGGTAAACAAAACTTAAAACGCTTCCGGAATCGCCCCTTCCCGCACCCAACAAATATTGCACAGTGCCAACGTTTGCTAGTAGACTCTTCTTTCTTCTCATAAAAAGCATTTAAACATCGTTCAAATATAAGTATGAAATGTCAGATTTTGCTACGGGGTTGGTAGCGATTTGCTTACCTTCCATGTGTTCCTGATGATAATTAGTTAAGGTGTGATTAACATGACACAAAGGCTGACGTTGAGAGTTTGCGATGTTATTTTTTGCCTAAAATGCCAAGACATGTGGGAAACACGTAAAGACTGTTTTTTGCGTTGCCAATTTGATACTTACTTTATGATGATAGCGATTAGTATGCATGTACACTGTAGCATACGAAGGGGCAAGCACAGAGTTTGCTGAATTTTGCAACTTCGGTCTGATGAAGACAGGCTATACATGTAGCACTACATGTACATATGGTCTAGTAAATCACTGCCAGTCATTGCTGTTTTTGAGGGCAAAGTAATATTTGGCCTTCAAAGTAATGTTATTGACCTTAGACTTCTCTCTAATTTACGAAAACTGTTATATATTGTATACAAAACAGACTTTATAATACCTAATTTTGCCTTGGGAAATTCCCAGTGGTTAGTTACTAACAATTTCTGTTTTCATTCTGCAGTGAGAAAATCTGTTGCCATGGCGATGAGAGATCTCGTGGAGGGGGAATGTGGGACAGCCAACCCCTTGATGCGTCTGACGTCTCATTTCACCCAAGACAAGTCGTTGCATCAGGAGGGGCTACAGCATCTACCGAGACCTGGAGGGCTGGTGCAGGGGGCAAGGCCCTTTCTTGAAGCCCCCGACCATGAGGTATGAGATACTGTACATTTATTTATAAAGTCATCCATCCATCCATCCATCCAAATTTGTTAAAGCCTAACTGCACTATGTATACTTGCGCCTTCGATATATAGCAACGAATGCCTAATCGGTGACCGTTGGTCCCCCATGGTCCCCTTTTTCTTATGTTAATTGAGAGCTGATTTGATTAGATAACCACCTGTCAGTGACCATGCAGGGAGGTCTAATTCCTCCTGGCCAAGCCAGTGCAGATAGGCTTTAATATAGAAATTTAGCAATTGTTATTGATAGTTTTATGAAGCAGGGTCCAGATGTGTTTTCTTACTTCTTGATTTGTCTGATCTAAGCATTTGTAGGACTGCCAGATAATGCAATCAAATAAAAATATCAGATATTATGTGTACATGTACAGTACATACATTGTATACTAAAACATAAATAATACCCCAAAAAAAATATTAAACAAAATAAAAAAATCTTGGTTATAGTTGGTAACGTATGGGACAGAATAACTTATAACTATTGCACATTAAGAGTTTCTCCTATACCGGTAATCTTCATGTTTTATGTTTGCAGTTGGTCAATGAATTCCTGTCTGATCAGCATCGTCACGCTGGTCCACCCCAGACGTTCCGCATGGATGCACTCCTCCAAGAGATGCAGGAGATAGAAGGCATGCATCACAGACAAGCCCTAGCCCAAGGTATGCCTACATGTATCTAGATAAAATATTTATGATCTGGATTTATCTAGATAAAATATTGATAATAATCTGAATTTATCTAGATAAAATGTTGATAATAATCTGGATTACATGTATATAGCGTTTTATATGCAATACCGTTTCTAAATGCTTAACAGATAATATTACCCGGTTTCCGGATTCATTCACCCACAATGTGCACCGTCTCAACTCCTTTGGGAGTATCCCTACCATATATGTCAGTGAGGACATATTACAATTACAATTACACAAAAGGCTTTTGTCACATGATCCTACCAGGGGGTGTTTCATAAAGCTGTTTGTAAAGTTACGCATGACTTTACAAACGACTTGTATATGAAGTGCCAGATAGGATACCCAAAGTTTTTTCAATAACCTCAATTAAATTATGGCAAAAAATACACTTTGCCTTACAAATGTTTGTTATCATAAGAATGTTAATCTACATGTGCACAGTTCAACTTTAGTTGATATATTTAATAATGATTGAGCATCCCTTTTGGCTTTTCAGGCAATAGCCGGAATTCAGACCCTGGCAAGTTTTTTTCAGACCATAGTTTAGGCTTTTTTGGTGTACAAAATAGCTCATTCTAGGTGATTTTCAGGCCCTCTGATCAATTCTAACTGGCATCCCAAAATATCAAATGGTATATAAAATTTTGATTTCAATTTTTTGGTAGGCGCAGCTAAAAATTTATCAAGTTCTGAAAATATGATGTAAACATTTGATGAGAGATAGCAGTGCTCTGCAAAAAGGTTAATTTAAAAAATAAGTCCAAACTTTGCGTAGTTGAAGTTTACAGCTGATTTATCCAAACATAGTGATCAACCAAACTTCAAAGGTATATTTACATGTATGATAAATTACAAAGTAATATGTCATACAATTCGTTGGTAGCTCCTATATTTTGATCAATTTTAAACATAGATTTTAGTCAGTACGCTTTTATAAATAGCAACCTAAGTGGTCCAAAGTTTTCACTCTTTTTTGTGATCTTACATAGCCCCAGGAGTAGCGGACCTTACCTCCAGGGCAGATTGGGCGGCTGATTTTCTTGAGGCGGAGCAGAGGAGGGCAGAGGAAATCGTCGACGACACTGACCTGAACTGGACAAAAGATTTCCTAGACTCTCAAAGAGAAGCGGGTGAGTTTTGTCACAGAATGTTGAACACCTCCTGCCCCACCCCACCCCACCCCGCGTCTATGACATGAATTAGGTAGAAGTCAGCTGTAACCAATTCGGGGTAGTCTATAACGAGGCTATTGTCACAGGCCCAAATCAATTTACGTGTAATTTTATCGCAGTATGAACCTCTTATAACGAGATAGACTATAACAAGATTTTGGCTATTACGAGATATTGGAATAGTAAAGATTAAAGAACACTATAATGGAATGTTGCAAGTGTCACGTGGCTCTAATTCATTATTTTATTATTATTATTATTATTTATTCATTTTATTTTTAGTGGGACCGGACATTATAGCCACAACAGATACGAAATGGGCAACAGAATATCTTGACCAGAGCGATGATAAACTATGGTATGTATTTATTTCTTCTTTAATACAGAGCTTCATTCGTTGAACTACGTACATTTTCTCATCTCTTGTGAATTTATTCTTTCTATTATTTTTCATCTTCTTCTTCTTCCACTTTTTCTTCTTCCACTTTTTCTTCTTCTTCTTCTTCTTCTTTTTCCTCTTTTTCTTCTACTTGTTCTTCTTATTTTGCTTCTTGTTCTTCTATTTGTTCTTCTCCTTCTTCTTCCTCTTCTTCTTTTCTTCTTCTTCTTCTTGTCCTACTTCTTCTTCTCCTTCTTCTACTTCTCCTATTTTTCCTCCTTCTTGTTCCTGTTGTTGTCTCCCCCTCCTTCCTCTTCTTCAATCTTCTGCGATATTCAACATTAACCAGTTTGTGCAAATTTGTCAATTTGTTGTGATGGTATGGAATAAAGTGTGTGTGTGGGGGGGGGGGGGGGGGTCATCATACATGTGTATTTTTGAGAGAAGGCTGGTACAACATATTCTTTAGTGCTACACAAACTTAAAACAGCCTTCATTTCGAAAAATGAGCTCATTGTTCCTGCAGTACTTTGATGGAATGGTCAAATATATTTCAACAGCCGGCAATGTTTATGTGGTTTTACGTTATAGATCTATAGTTTTTTTTTTTTTGTTGGAAAGCTGTATGGAGGATGTTTTCATATAGTGTAATGAGCCACCTACATGTACATGTGTACATGTAGATGTACATGTATGTCCTTTAATATCGAGGAAGACTATAAAAAGCAAAAATGACCACCCCCGTCTGTTTTCCTCTTTTCTCTGTGTCCTTCATCAATCTAATTTCTGTTCTTCTTTGGTGATTATATCCTTTCCACTCTACATCATTTTCTGTAATTACATTTTGTTTGTATGGTTTGAATGAAGCATGTTTACATTTGTAGTGTAATGAGCCGCCTACATGTATGTCCTCATCAAGAAAGACTATAAAAAGCAAAAATGACCACACCCTCTGTTTTTCTCCTTTTTTCTGTGTTCTCCAAGAATCTGTTTTTCTTGGGTGATTATTCTTTCCTCTCTACGTCATTTTCTGTAATTACATTTTTTTTGTTTTTTGATTTTTTTTCTTCCCATTGGTTCGCCCTCTTTGTTAATTTATTGAGCACATTTAGATTTATTTAAACAAATTTTAAAACTTGATACACACCTTATACACTGCATGGATATGTTTTTTGCCTTTCTCTATCCTTCTCTCCCATTTTCTTTTTCACCTTGTATCTCTCCATTTTGTTTTCTTCTGGTTTGGTATTCAGTTGATCATAAAGTCACTGTTTACCTTTTTGTTATGTTTGTCACTGACAAGTTTATTTAATGATATTTTCATCTACAGTAAGATGTTTTTGTTATGCTCTTTTAAAGATAATATGTCCCTTTTGCAGCCAACATCAAATTCTGTAGAACTTTGCAGGAATTATGAATACTGTATGTCATGTACATGTATGTCCTATCTGTGAAATTTAAACGTTAGCAGTGTCCTAATATTCAAATTATTCAATTACTTGCTTGACTTCACTGTCAGACACTATTGAGTGACTGACTGTCTTTTTTCTTCTTTGGTAATAACATACATAAAATTAGCTGTAAAGGGTACATGAGCATTTGTCTACAATCTACATCAATAACCTACTTCTGGTAGTGGCCAAAATTAAACTGATTGAATCTTTGCGCAGCATAAAACGTATGACCATTCGGTACAATGGTCTGAAAATCAGACTATTACTTACTGGCTCTATAGCCCTTAAGCTCTTAACCTTTTCATTTTTTTGGCATGCAAATGGGACATAATACCTTTAAAGGTTGATCATAATATATTTGTAAAAAGCAGCCTCACCTCTTTCTGACGTTTTGAAGCCATACATAAAATGCCTACATACGCTTGTTATTCTACAAGTTATTAAAGAAAGGTCACTCGTTTGTACGCCTCCACCCGCCAAAGGTGGTGCTGGAGGGAATATATTTCCGGGTGGTCCATCCGTCTGTCCCTACGTCTGTTCATCCGTGCTCTCTCATTATACATGTAATCATGATATTTCAAGAACCACTGGAGGTATGAACTTGTAACTTGGTAGTAGTATGTTTCACTATAGGAAGATGATCTTATTAAAGTTTGGGGTTAGTATAAAGTTAAAGGTCAGATGACATAACGGTCATTTTCTGAAATTCCGGTTTTAACCTCATTATCGTGATACGGTATGTCAAGAACCACTTGAGGTGTGAGCTTCAAATCTGGTGATAGTATAAGGTTAGCGGTGTAGAGCCTAAACTTTATCTATTTCCATGAAATCTCTTGGGTTTTAGCCCTGTTATTGCAATGTCTCAAGAACGATCTTAAGCCATGAACTTCAAATTTTGTTTGAGTGAGACAAAAAGATTTAATTTTGGGTAAAAGAGGGTCAAATGTCAAAGGTCAGCATGTCATGAAATTTAAGGGTTTTGTAACCTTGTAATGGTCAAATCAATGACTAATTTAAGCTGGTTTAGCAGTGAATTTAAAACTTGTATGCATCACGGAATGGAGACAATTGATCACATTTTTGGATCAAAAGGTTAAGGTCAAAGGACGTAAAGATCAATAACATGTGAGTAGCTTTTTTCTCATTGTGATATTCCAAGAATATATTTATGAACCTCACAGAATTAAGGCCAAGACATTTTGGAGACACACTTGCTTTGTTTAATTATAGCTTTAAAACTTTCTTTTACGCTGATATATTTTTAAAATTCGCCAGATTGGATTTTACTATGACCCCTCCCCTTTTCTCCAAACATGATGTACATCTTTATACCCAATGGCAATGTGTAGTTTACGTGCAGAAGATTGAACTCAGCTGTACCCAAGACCTAATGTAAATGTAATTCCCCCTTCACCTCGGGCCCATTCTTCCCAATCCACCACTGATACAATGTGTAAGGACACTGCTGGAAGAATTTCTTCCAAATAGAGAGATTGAATGATTTGTATGTGTACATTTTTCATGTTTGCAGTCAAAAGGTGTCTTTTTGTTATTTAAAGTGTACCAATCGCCAAAACATGTTTTGCTCTTGTAAGGGATACTGTTTTCAACATATGAGCTTCCAAAATTACTTCTACAAAGGATTGCATTTTAATAAAATACACTTGCATTACATAAATACTTGTTGAGTAAACTAGTCGACGAACATGTAAGTTAAAGGTAAAGACCAGTTTTGGAAACGCCCCCCTCTCAAAAAATGAAATGGAAGGTCTTATTACCAATCATGTGAAATAAAATGTTTTGACTAATACATGATAACAAAAATTTTGCCGGGGAAACCGCCTACTAATTGATATATTTGGTAAATTAGTTTATCTATTTGGACGTGATAGATATAACGCAAGTGTTGAGCATGTGTGCGAGTCCCATATACATCTTTCTGTGTACAGTGCTTGTAACTTTACGAAGACTGGGCCAAATTTCTTATCATTTTGATGATTCCAGAACCTTGCAGTACACACCAATACTTATATGCTAGATGATCAACCTTTTCTGATCGATTCCACAATGATTCTTTCACAATGCAATCGCATGACCATAACTGGTCTTTATCTTTAAGGGCGCACACAAAAGCCAACTGGTCTTGGGTTCTGTGCACATTATCCCTTATTTTGTTTGTATTCCTGTACTGTTAACCAAATTTAGAATGTTAGGTTAATTGATTTTTTATACATTTTAGCTATACATACTTTTTTTTCGGGGGAGGGGGGGGGGGGGGTGGGGGGATAAATAGTACACTTGAAATGCCACATTTATTTTTG
Source organism: Strongylocentrotus droebachiensis (assembly GCA_035222895.1). Classification (NCBI taxonomy): domain Eukaryota; kingdom Metazoa; phylum Echinodermata; class Echinoidea; order Camarodonta; family Strongylocentrotidae; genus Strongylocentrotus; species Strongylocentrotus droebachiensis. Next base: position 104,492 of record JAVYIG010003219.1, read on the forward strand.
GTGTTGATAAGCTCTGAGCAAAATAAATTTGCTTTATTAGCTTGAGTTTAGTACCATTGATATCAATATGTTCATAAAAACAGCAGCCTACATGTTTATTATTGTTAGTCGACAAATAGGTATATAAACAGGTGAAAAAATGATTTATGATCATTTGAATTCATTAAAAATGTATTATTTTTATGTTTCTTCATTTGGGAAGTGCCTGTCGGAAACCAGGTAGACATGTAATGGATTATTATTAAATGACTATTTCCCAGTTGTGAGTACAGCAAAAAATATATATTAAAGAGCGATTAACACATTTATGAATTATAAGAAAAAGCCAGAAAGAACCTCTTGAACAAGGGGAAGGTCCCCATAATGACATTGAATATTTAATTTTATATCAATTTTAGTTTATTTTTGTATTATTGTACCCACATTGTAAATTGTAAGAAAAGCCCTCTTTAATAAGAGCTGACCTACTACTATTTTGTGTATTGCATACATGTATCTTTGATGTCAAATTGAACATATTTTTCGTTTTTGCAAATGTGTTTGGCATGGAAATAATGAGACAGAAACAAACAACAGCAAAAGGGGAGGGGGGGGGGGAGACAAATGAAAAGAACACTTTATATTTTTCATTTTGTCTTGTGTTCGGCTTGGAAATTATAAGACAGGAAGAAACAAACAAACAAACAAGCAAACAAATAGAAGAAAAAGACAAATGAAAAGAAAACTTCCTTCAATTGAAGATTGTTTTTGTATAGTACTGAGAAAAATCACCATCACTGTTTGTTGTACACAATACTGATGGGAAAAAATGTTAGTGTACTGTACATCTTCATGTACTGTACATGTGTTATTGTTCATTTTGTGTCTGTCACACAGTGTATACTTAATTTACATGTATATTAATTAAACTTCCCAGAGTATTGTTATGATAGTCTATTGTTATGTACATGTAAGTCGACTGGAATGAAAGTCTATTGTAATTAAGTCTATTCATGGTTAATGAGATGTGCCCAACAATGTGTACATCCTATCTCTAATATGCAAATCTAGGATTTTTGTAAAAGAAGGGGCACAATTTTTTGAAATTTGCTGACAAGCAAAACAAAATGCTGCTTTAAAGCCTATCTAAACTAGTTTGGCCAGGAGGAATTAGACCTCCCCGCATGGTCACTGGCAGGTGGTTATCTCATCAAATCAGCTCTCAATTAACATTATTTTAAAGGGGACCATGGGGAACAAACTAGTATGTACATGTACAAGTAGTAATATGTACAGTCCTGCTTTAAAACAATCCATGATAATAAACATATCAAATCATAAAACTTGTACTTTTTTTATTTAACAGGACTGAAGAATTCAACAACCAGACTGAAGATGCAAGATGGTTAGTTGTTTATTTCTGTTTTTATAATGTTTTACGAAACATGTTTCATTTATAGCAATCATCACTACCCTTATACATGTATATCCAGTTTTTGTTAAATCATGTATCGTTTTTGTATTCTTCAAATCATGTAATTGAAGTTAATTGAAAATGAAGGCATGTTCGGCATCATTTTAAATTGATGTGTTATGTGTTTTTTTTAAGTAAATTGTCAGACTACTGACTTCTGTTATTCACTAATGAACTATTCGGTTCTTGTCATTGACTTAGTATTGTCTTTTTTGTTGTTGTTGTTATTATTATTGTTATTATTATTAGTAGTAGAAGTAGTAGTAGTAGTAGTAGTAGTAATAGTTGTAGTAGTAATAGTTGTAGTAGTAGTAGTAGTAGTAGAAGTGGGAGTGGTAGTACATGTATCATTAACATCACCGTTACTATCATCGTCATCATCATCAGCAATATCACCATTGAAATCATCAATATCACCATTGAAATCATCAATATCGCCATTGAAATCATCAATATCGCCATTGAAATCATCAATATCGCCATTGAAATCATCAATATCGCCATTGAAATCATCAATATCGCCATTGAAATCATCAATATCGCCATCGAAATCATCAATATCACCATCAAAATCATCAATATCACCATCAAAATCATCAATATCACCATCAAAATCATCAATATCACCATCGAAATCATTAATATCACCATCGAAATCATCAATATCACCATCAAAATCATCAATATCACCATCAAAATCATCAATATCACCATCAAAATCATCAATATCACCATCAAAATCATCAATATCACCATCAAAATCATCAATATCACCATCAAAATCATCAATATCACCATCAAAATCATCAATATCACCATCAAAATCATCATCAATATCACCATTGATATCATCATTGTAATTCTGTTATTCACTATTGAAACAATTTGGTTCCTCTCATCGGGTTAGTATTGTCATTTTTTCTTCTTCTTCTTCTTCTTCTTCTTCTTCTTCTTCTTCTTCTCCTTCTCCTTCTTCTTCTTCTTCTTCTTCTTCTTCTTCTTCTTCTTCTTCTTCTTCTTCTCCTCCTTCTCCTCCTTCTCCTTCTCCTCCTCCTCCTCCTCCTCCTCCTTCTCCTTCTTCTTCTCCTTCTTCTTTTTCTTCATCTTCTTTTTTTTCCTTTTTATTATTATTACAACTATTATTACTATTAATATATTCACAATGATTGATGTTATTAATATCATTATTATAATTATCATTGTTATCATCATCATCATCATTGTTATTAATACTGTTATTTTAATTATCATTATCAGTGAAAAAAATACACGGGGGCTCGGGGCGAATTAGCCCCCGAAATGCCAAAAAGAGCCCCCGAAAATCAGAAAAGAGCCCCTGTGCATAGAGTTCAATGCAAAACAAATTTTAGAACGTTATTTTCATGCAGGCAAGCTTGAAAAGTAGCCCCCGAAAAATAAATATTAATTTTTTCCCTGATCATTATTAGTATCATTATCATTGAAATTGTTATTAATTGTTTGTTTGCTTGTATTAAAGGATTGATGACTTCAAAGGAGAACAAGAAACAAAAGATGAACTTGCGCAAACAGCTACACAACTCCTGGGATCCATGGATGACCCCAAGTTCCAGAGTTCAGAGGTGAGGTCATCTGCTCCCATTCAGAAGAAAAACAGTATATTATCAATCTATAGAGTGGTCAATTGTGATATCAGAAATCTATTTTTATAATTTAAACTTCATTTTTTGAAAGAGCATAACAAATAATGTCCAAATGTCGAAAATAGATTGAATACAGGTATGTTCAGTATTGGCAGAGATATGACCATCCGAATAAATAGATTTCAATAGGAAATCACTGTTATTTTGCTCTGGTTCGTAGTTCATAGTTCATAGTTTTTTAAAGGTCGTAGTGACCTTCTGCTCCTCAAATTGCCACCAATTATTTGTATTTTCCACTCTATGAAACCCCCCAAATTGCTTATGTAGTTTGTTGACTTGCTTTATAACCAGAAGCTTGAGCAACATGAAAATATGCGAATGGGTAGTGACAGATTTTGTTTGTGGGGAGTAATTTTGAGAATCTCCAAAAACTTGTGTCATGACATATATTTTTTATGTAAATGTAAATCAATACCTTTGAAGGCTCTTTCAGATATGGCACGGTGAACCGCTGCAAAAAAACAAACAGCCACCGCTATTTTAAAATGTGTAGATGAATGGCCACTGCGCGCGACAAGGGGCTTGTGTGTATAAACTGAGCTCTGTGTTACAAATTACATTAAATTAATGTATTTAGCGTTTCCATAAAAGAACCACTGCAGTTTTGCTGCGTCGTATCTAAATAGGCCTCTAATGGATTTTTTGTTTGGTGGCTTGGTAACTTTCAAGAATCTCAACCACACTGAATTGTAAAAGTGTACATGAAGGCTTCTAGTTTGGTGGAACAGTAGTTTCAAGATCTCTTTGGGCAGTATTTTTAGCCGTGCCCCTCAAAAGTAGTAAATATTTGCTATTTCATTCATTTTTTCCTGCTCTATTCTTTAAATAATTTCACTGCAAAATTTATTAAATTCACTTGCTGCTACATCTTTTCATGGTATATACAATGTACATGTAGTCTTGTCAAAACATTGTATACATACTAAAGAAATATAAATGTTCCATTTGTTGTTTGCCTGCATCTACATGACATGTACATGTAATTTGGAATGCTGTAAAACTCAAATCTAAATGGTGATTATAAAATGTTAAAGAGATAAAACCCCTTGAATTTATACCTGTAGGTGCCTATTTGAAATACACTGAGATCTATACACTGTTTCAAATGTCTAGTAAAACTGAGCCAACAATTTTTGCTTAAAATAGCAAGGTTGTACACACAGTGTGTATTGCATTAACTCATGTAGAATGCTATAAACCCTCAAAGCTGAATCCAATACCGGGTAACGCCTTTGCGATATCTGTTTTCATTCATAATACCCTGAAATCTGAAGGAATAATTGGCGTAGGAAGTTCTGAAGCAGTGTGGAATCACCAGCGAAAAAAGATACAGAGGAGCAGTGAGAGATTTAGCTCTCGAAAGCTCAAGAAGTGCTCCGGTAAATTGAAAAAAAGCTCTAGTAAAAAACAATAAAATTCTTCACTATCGCTGTGAGCTAATCATACTTAGAATAACACCAAATCCTAAAGGAGCTCCTATGAACATAAAAATATTTTTAACACTGGGGACCACTGTGGTTCATTGGTGAGGGCTCTTGACTGTCATAACGAAGGTTCTAGGTTCAATCACAGCTTGGTGCTTATATCATGGACAAGGTGTTTTGCCCACATGTGTCCCTCAAGACTCAAGACACAGGTGTACAAAATGGATACTGGCAATTGCTGAGGTAATGATAATTGCAGGGACTGCAGGAAGAGCAGTATGATGTGGCTACCCAGGTATAATAAGTATAAAATAATTACATGTAGCATTATGACGTCCGTATGTACGTATATGTGTAATCGTTAGATTTAGGAAAACTGCACTCATGGATTTTAATAGTGAATCCATACAAGATACTTAATACAGACTCCCTTTTTTAATTAATCTTCTTTTTCAGTTTATGAAATTTATCAAGAAGTTGAGTGATGGTGACCTCACGGTAGATGGGAATGAGGTCCGAAATAAAGACGGGTCATCGGTCGATGCAACTGCCGAATCTTGGTCCTCTGAATTTACAAACCAGCAGGTGTGTGTAGCGCCCTCTATTAACAACATTAAACTATGCGTTATTTGCTGTAGACTGAATACTAGACTGCCTGAAATTGTTGGGGATCTAAATCTGATCTGTTCTTTTGTTTTTGAGGAATTGTAAATGTCTAACTCCCTTTAATACACAACCTCTTCATGGACTGGTACCTTTATTTTATAGAAATGTCAATGTGAAATGTGGAAACTATTGAACATGATTACATGAAGTTCATCTATTTCGGTATCAAACTACATGTACTGTAGGTGTCTGAGCAAAACATGTGGTATGTCTCTTTTACAGCTTACCAGCAAAGAAAAACAAAGCAGTAGGGCTCGTCCCATGGATAGAGAAATCGTCTGTTTGGAGCCAGAAGGGCATTAAATCATCTACTTCCCACAGATTTAATGCCCTTCCGGCTCTGAACAGATAAAATGAAGAGTGCCAAGTTGCCATTTGTTACAAATGCAGCATCAAAGATCGATTCATATTTTGAAGAGGCTTTACGCTCTGTGCTTTATTTGTATTCCATGCATGCATTTACACACACTGTACACATACGATACCTGTAGATACTAACACATTTCCATCAATTTGATAGTACATTTCTAGTTATGGATTACATTATTATGCTACATGAAGCTTCCTAACCATATTCAACATTCATTTTGTGCTTATTTCATTGCTTTATTTAAAGTCCCGAATTCTTCAACGTATAACGTGTTTTGTAATAGTTGAATCATTATGAGTAATTCTGTTGATATTTTCAATATATATCACGGAAGAGTACTTATATTATGCCTACAAAAAACAATGTTGTATTGTCCTTTAGGTGCCGACACATGGGTCGGTCGGTCAGAAATCTTTAAGAAAATAAATTAAAAAAATCATTTTATTTCTCCCTCTTTGGGCTGATATTTCTCAGTTTGAATGCTTTAATATTTTTTTCTTCTAAAAATGGTTGAAAAAAATAATTAAAAAGCCGACCGTAGATTTCAAGATTTTTGGGTCCAGAACGGTCAAAACAAAGGGCAATACAACCTTCTTTTTTTTTATTGGCCTTAGCAACAATTTTATGGATATTTTAAAGATATTTGGGGGGATTGCTCTACTGTTTGCTAATTTACTGAATGCTGTTTCTGTGGAATCTTTTATCATCATATGCTTTCATTCTGTCAGGAGTACACGGCAGAAGAGTGGGCGCGGGACTTCGACCAGGAGAAGACGATGCCTGCCGACCAGGAATTCTGGGAAAAATTACAGAATGAGTGGGAGGAGATGGGCCAGAAAGAGACCGGAGATGCTCACCCTTGGTTGGACGAGTTTAACGCCGCACAAACCAGTGACCAGGTACTTCAGTTCACCTGATTTCCATTTCGGTGTTTAGGCTGGTGTTAGTGTTTATTAAACAGTAACACCAGCCCTAAATACCCAACTTGAAATCACTCATTGCCTACTGACTTCTCTAATTCCCATACCGGTAGGCATAATACTTGGACCACTCGGTTGCAGTAGACAGTTGGTTAAACTTACTATGCAGCCTATCAAGATTATGAACTAAAGATTGTTAGCGATATGAGGAATAGGATAAGGGTATTCGATTCCTCAGGAGTACTCCCTAGAAATTTTGATGGACTGTCAGCATGCACTGCATTTGCTGATGGGCTATTCCATTCAGGGATGGAGCGTTGAGCAATTGCAAACTTGTCTGTGCTGCTCCTGGCTTCGGTACATGTACATGTGGAGGGTCTTATCATCATGGTTCTTCTGTGTTTGTGACTTGTTATAGCAATATATGCTTCCAAAGAAGTGGCAAAGAGACCATTGACTACATGTTTCATATGCACCGCCTTGTAGGTAGAGTTGCAACAGGCCATTGCAAAGTCTGGATGATCTCAGTCACACTACTGATTCTTCTAATAAGTAGTTTGGTGAAATGTGCAAAAAACATTTGTCCAGAGCACAAAAGGCGTATCATTTAGTGTTATCAGCCAATGAAAAGTTCTTTTTTTATATATTTGAATGATAGTTCAGGTAATAGCAAGCCTAATCAATGTACATGTAGCAGATGATAATAATAATAGTAATATACCGTACTTATATAGCGCATATCACCATATGCATATCACAATATCGTCCTTGTTTTCACGAAGTGACGGTAGTGAGGAAAATCGTAACGCAAAGTGAATGCAATTTTCTTTCACTACCGTCACTTCGTGAAAACAGCGACGATATGTCTCTATGCGCTGTAAGAAAGAGTAAGAAGGAAAGATGGATAGAGTATGAACATAAGAGGAGTGGGGTATGCTCAACATACTTCCTCTTGTTAACATTGGAAACAAAATTTTGAAAAGAAATGTTTAAAGACGCTTCTTAAAGTTGTCAACAGTATCACAATTTTTAAAGATTTTCCGGTAGTTTATTCCAAAGTTTGGCCGATATATTTTCCAGAGCTCTCCATATTCTTATGACATGGTTCTTCCTCTGTCATAACATCACCTAAAAGAAGACTTTGTCATAACTCAGGGTTTTGGTGGGGGTTTGGGGCACAAGATTCCACTTTTGTATTTTAATTTGCATTTATGATTTCTTGCAGCCATATTCTTTTGAGAGTGAGAATCACCTTTTCGATCATCCTTCCCCTTTTGAAGAAGGCCTCAAGAGATTAAAAGAGGGAGACCTTTCTAACGCTGTCCTTCTCTTTGAAGCCGAAGTCCAGAAGAATGCAGATCACATGGAAGTAAGTGCTTGCCTTTCTCTCATGGTGGGATTCATTTTGTTTGTTTCAGATTATAGTGACAGATCAAGGTTAGAAAGGCAATCATGTATTTTATTTGTCGCAGGGCATACACATGGAAAGAGAATAGGCTTAAAGATAAAGTTGAGTTCTGGTCATGCTATTGCATTGTGAAAGAAACGGTGTGGAGTCGATCAATAAGGTTGATCATCTAGCATAAAAGTATTTGTGTGTACTGCAAGGTTCTGGAATCACCAAAATGATAAGAAATTTGGCCCAGTCTTGGTAAGGTTACAAGCATTGTACACAGAAAGATGAATATGGGACTACACGAACACGTGGCATAAAAATCTGTCCGATTTGTATGCTGTTACATGCCATATTTAAAATATTAAGGCATTTGAAGAGCCATGCTTTTCAGGGAACATGTTTTATCTGATGTTCTTCCACACTTGCATGATAACAATGATAACGCCCACAGATTATTTTTCACCTCTTCCCAGAACTCAACCTTCTCTTTAAGGGACTAAATAGGAAATATACAATATGATTATTTATAAAATGATCAGTGGAAAGATGGGAATGGGCGTGGGTTGCAAATTTGAGTCCATCAGATAGCTTTTCTTACCATTGAAGAGTAATGACGTTCTGTGGTAATTCCGCTGCTTTTCATTTTATTATAATTGTTGTTGCTGTTTGCTCATGTTTTTCCTTATTTTTCCATCTTTCCTTGAAAATGAGTTTATATTTGGCCTTACTTGCAGAGTTATTCTGGCTCAATGTAATAGAGTATTTTATTAATCTCTATACAGGATGCCTCCCTTTTCTTCCCCTTCAACCTTCCAGCCAATGAAACCCTAAAACCTGTGTCATTAAATTTGAAAACAATTATAAATAAATTAATTTTCAAGCTTCAAATTTTGAAGTACCAATTATTTCTTTAATTTTGAAATTGTAAATCTAAATCAGGCATGACATATAATATGCCCTGCCCAAATAGCAACCAATACTAGTAATAGTAAATAGTCTACAAAATACGAAACAAACTAAATACATAATATTTAATACTAACAAGAATAAAGTGTGCAATAATGGATAACCCCTGTAAAATTAAAATGATTTTTGTTTTCCTTTTCAGGCATGGCAGTATCTTGGTACAACTCAAGCAGAAAATGAGCAGGAACAAGCCGCAATATCAGCCCTAAGAAAGTAAGATATATGTATTCCATTTCTTAAAGGGGTCCACCTTGATATTTAATTGGTTTTAATGAAGCAGAAAAATGAGAGGAACAAGTCAGTGAACGTTTGAGCAAATTAAGATTGAAAATAAGGAAGTTATGAATTTTTGAAGTTGCGACCAGTCAAACAAAAATTGGCAACTCTGTGATGTATCTTGCTATTATTAAAAATTACATTCCTTGTGACTTTTTCAGATGTTTAGAATTAAGTCCAGTCAACTCTTCAGCCCTCATGGCCCTGGCGGTCAGCTACACCAACGAGGCCATGCAAAACAAAGCTCTAGATGTGCTCAAACAATGGCTCTCCTCAAATTCAAAGTACTCAAGTCTCATCAATCCGGGGGGAGGTGGTGTGGATGGTGCAACAGCCGCCAGTCAGGAGATCTCATCACCAATGATGTCATTGTAAGTCAAATAACTCAAAGGGGACCGATCACAACAAATAAATATTTTGCTCTTGGGATTCCAGATCGGTGTATATACCATATTGAAAATATCAAAGAAGAGATATACAGTAGTGAGTTACTAAGTTCTAAACGTTGTCTCTTTATTTTTGCTAGTGAAACAATATGAGACTGCTCTCAACAATCTTTATTCCCATATTTACTTTTTGCCAGCAGTTCATTTTAACATTTCTTTGTGATTAACCATATACATGTACATGTAAGTAAATGTAGTGCAGCATACAAGATTCTCAGGTTCCTCTGTGATGAGTTTTGGGACCCATAAACAAGTGTTATTAAACAGTAACGTTTTTCAAAACAATGAACGTCCAAATAGCTGGCATATTATGAGGCTGAAATCAACAACAACAACAATATCATTTCAGATTATATTTGCCTCTAGATCTCAGTGTTGTGTTTAACAAATCCCTTGTAATTCCTCATCACATAGATCACTGCACAAAAATGTCCAAGACCTGTACATAGCGGCAGCTAGAATGGCACCGGAATCTGTGGACGCTGACGTCCAGAACGGTTTAGGGGTTCTCTTCAATCTTTCTCAGGAGTACGATAAAGCCGTTGACTGCTTCAAGACTGCCCTCTCAGCCAGCCCGGAGGTACGATATATGTAGTTACAGGAGGATCACCCCCCCCCCCCCCCACACACACACACACAAACACACACCCACACCCTGTCTTAGCCATGGAGTAACAAAGAATTCTGAAACTTCTCATACAGATAGGGCAGCTTGATTCTATCGTAGGCCATAGAATCATGAAAGATAGTGTCAAAAAATATATATTCTTGAGCGTATCGCAGTGCCCCTAAAAAGGTATCCAAGAATAGTTCTGGAAGAGGTGAAAAATAATTTGTGAGTGTTATCATTGTATTATGCAAGTGTGGAAGAACATCAGATAAAAAATGTTCCCCGAAAAGCATGGCTCTTCAAATGCCTTAATATTCTAAATATGGCATGTAATATTGTAACAATCGGGACAGATTTTTATGCCACATGTTCGTGTAATCCCATATACATCTTTCTGTGTACAGTGCTTGTAACTTTACTAAGACTAGGCTAAATTTCATTTGGATGATTCCAGAACCTTGCAGTACACACCAATACTTATTTGCTAGATGATCAACCTTTCTTTCACAATGGATTTGCATGACCAGAACTCAACCTTCTCTTTAAATGTAACCCAACCCAGCTCCTACAGATTGTTGTAATAAAAAAGCATCTGTTTTTTTGTTTGCCTATGTGTACTATTCATGTTTTGTAAACTCACCACTGCTACCATAAATCTCCTGCTTTTCTCCTCTTTCTAGGATGCATTGCTATGGAATCGCCTAGGAGCCACCCTTGCCAACAGCGGCCGGAGCGAGGAGGCCGTGGATGCCTACCACAGAGCGCTAGAGATCTCCCCAGGGTTTGTCCGATCAAGATACAATCTTGGCATCAGCTGCGTCAACCTAGGAGCTCACAAGTAAGTATGTCATAGTGAAAAGTACTGCTGGTTCGATCACAGCTTTGATTTGATCCATTTCTTTGGTGGAAAAGGAAATACCCTTGGGGAATTTTTGAATACTTATTTTGTTTTTGTTCCCCGAGCAATGCTTTTCCAAATCAATGAGTTTTCCACAGTGAAATCAGTCCCCACCCTTGTTTTTATGCCTCCGTTACGAAGTAGCCGGAGGCATTATGTTTTCGGGTTGTCCGTCCGTCCGTCCGTACGTACGTCTGTACGTACGTCCCGTTCTTGTGATCGCGTTATCTGAAGAACCGATTGATGGATTCCTGCCAAACTTTGGTCATGTATGTATCTTGCAGAGCCAATGAACTGATTAGATTTTGGGGTCACGAGGTCAAAGGTCAAAGGTCACAGGGCTCATTATGTATGCAAAAACAGCTTGTGATCGCGTTATCTCAAGAACCGATTGATGGATTCCTGCCAAACTTAGGACATGTATGTTACTTGCAGAGCTGATGAACGGATTAGATTTTGGGGTCACGAGGTCAAAGGTCAAAGGTCACATCGCACATTATATATTCAAAAACAGCTCGTGATCGCGTTATCTGAAGAACCGATTGATTGATTCCTGCCAAACTTTGGTCATGTATGTATCTTGCAGAGCCAATGAACTGATTAGATTTGGGGGTCACGAGGTCAAAGGTCAAAGGTTACAGGGCTCATTATGTATGCAAAATCAGCTCGTGATCGCGTTATCTCAAGAACCGATTGATGGATTCCTGCCAAACTTAGGTCATGTATGTTACTTGTAGAGCTGATGAACTGATTAGATTTTGGGGTCATGAGGTGAAAGGTCAAAGGTCATGGGCTCATTATGTATGCAAAAATAGCTTGTAAACCCATTCTCATTAGAACTGACAGATGGATTACTATTTAACTCTGGACATCTTGCAGAGCCAATGAACTGAGTAGATTTTAGGGTCATGAGGTCAAAGATCAAAGGGTCATATATGTACCGGTATATGAGAATTTGCTTGTAATCACGATATTCTGAGAACCTGTTAATGGATTACAATTGAACTTGAATTTGAAAAATTTCTTCTATTTTGGTTTGTAAAATTGCTCTAGTTTTAAATCTGTGTGAGATCTCCCTTTTATCAGGGATTTCCGCCGATTCCATTGGTTCATCACCAAACTGACCCTAGACTGATCTCAAACCAACCTATTCGTGGCCATAGGGGATAATGTTATTTTGTTTGGTTTGGTCTGTTGTTGGTCTTGTGTCGATCTCGGTGGTGTGACTAAGATATTAAAGTGTACCAATCACCTGAAAAGTAATTTGTGTATCGCTAGAATGTAAAAAATCAACCTCAAAAAGCTTTACCTGGCATTCTTTCAGTAAATGGTTAAGGAGTATGAAGAAAATATAGGATTAATTTGAACCCTGCGTATTGGGCTCACACTATACCCAAGTCTGGCCTGGGTTCCGTGCCAGCCCTATTCTGTGCGAGTGCTTGATTGAAGAATTTTATTGTATATTATCCATTCTCGCAGTCCAAAGACTGAATTGCAATGGTTACAACAGTTTACAACATGATAAAAGCAATTATACAACAATTATTAAAACAGTCTAGGCAATCAACATTGAATTTAAAAAAAAAGTGTGCTTCGTGTGCGTTAACTAGTCTTCTCAACAAGAATACAGTAGGCCAATGCTTTCAAATTTGTCTTTGTTCTTGTTTTTTGTCCCAGGCAAGCAGTGGAGCACTTCCTTCAAGCCCTGAACCTCCAGCGTAGCGGTCAAGGCCCTCAGGGTCAGAAGTCTCAAATGTCGGAGAACATCTGGAGCACCCTACGCATGGCCATCTCTCTCATGGGGAAGGTCAAGCTGTACGATGCTGCGGACAAACGAGACCTAGACCTACTCAACAATGAGTTCAGCGTTTCAAAGTGACTGGAGCCACGCTCTTATCAGCAGCCCCTTGCCCAAGGTAAACTTGATTGATTTAGAAAGAGATTTTTTCCCCTCTCTTTTCCTCAAACAAGGCACTTTATTACTTTATATCATTTTAACAACTTGCATATAGAGTTTGATTACAATATAAATACAAAATAAAGAGACTGATAAAATAAAATAGGGGAAACAAAAAGAAAGTGGAAGGGAAAGATCAAGGCATGTTTAAAGATATGATTGGTGCCAACGATGCCAGGCCCCCAGCTGAACAATATTACAATAAAGTCGAACTTCACCCGCAAAGTCATCAAATTCAAAGAATACCCGATATCACTGCTAATAAGGGCTAATATTTGTAAAAGTTCAAAATTTTGATATTGATTTTTGGCTATTGGATTTTTGTCACAAATTTCATATATATAAAAATAACAATAATAATACTCGCCTTTACTCATGGATATTGTGTGCCCATATGAACTTCCCATATTTGATGACAGCTAGTCAAAAACTTATTTTTCTTCTTTCTCTCTTACATATTGATTTATTTCGTTAATTGATGTCAAAAGAATAAAGTAATAAGGGCATGGTTTAATAACAATAACCTTTCAATTTTGTTTGAGTCTTGAGGAATATATTTTTGTGTCAATTTCTTCATTTGTTGTTTGTTTATCATTCATGTATAACATATAAATTCAGTTGACTTTCATTTGGCAGACATTCGTGTACTCTCTTGAAGTCTTTAAATGTCTAATTTACATTTATCTTTTCAGAACAAAAGGCAACCTTCAAGGAGAGAATCCATGATTGGCAGAGGTGCTGTCATCGCTACGAATGCATCCATGCCGACTGTGTAAGGACAAGAGTTCCCGGACTTAGCTGGTGGCCATAATCAACTACGATTAAACCTGCACATACATGCAAAGACCCTTTAATAGGGACTTGGTAACATTGTTCAGATGAGAGAAAATGGTGCTAAGGGAGAGACTGCAATGTTAGATGTACACGTAAAGATAATCTAAAAGTTTGAGGTAAAACAAACCATTATTATTAACAATATAAATTGGGAGAACTGATCTGATTGATTTCAGAATTTTCCCAACTATGATAGTTTAATTGAATTGGCTCTATATACCATTTAAAACATTTCAGTGTTGAAAGATTTTTGAAAGCTTATTTTATGTTGGGAACGTTTGGGAACATTTTCTGTTTATAGAGAGGTGACACCTTCAAAGAAAACCATAAATATCTTTGGTTTGAGAATTTTTTTCAGGATTTGTTGCATGTTAGAGGGTCAGTCGGTAGAAGGAATACAATAAGTAACATTTCATACAAAGAAGTACACAATTTTTTACTGACCTTCAACAATGTTACCGGTTCACCTATCAGACTTTGGTTGCAATTTTTGCCACTCTGCGAGGTCACATGTTTGCCCCACATACAATTTTGCACAAAAACATAGGCACCAATATACAGAGGGATTGCTAAAAAGTTGCGCAACGTAGTGGCCTTACAAAATGTCCATTTTGGGGATATTGTTTAGGTTTATGATATTAACACTGGTATATATTAATATTGCACTGGAAATAAATTATCTTGAAGCCTTTGGTATATACAAATATATCCCATGATAAATACAGAATGCAGTGTGGAATTACATTTGTATGTTAGCCAAGTTTGAGGGAAGATTTTTATCTCCCAAGTTCACCACTATGGGAGAGGAAATGGATTGTAAACGAGTCAATTTTGAGTTACGTTCATGATTTCATCTGTTGAGCGCCAGTAGGGCATAATCTCACATGTACTTTAACATGGTAAATATCCTGCTGGCTCTGAACGGACAAGTTACAATTTCATTGTGGTATGCACAAATGTACATTATAAATGAAAGGTTCACAAAATGTATTCAGGTATTATTTGATTACCATACAGTTTTGACCTCAAAAACTGTACCTTTTTTACAGTAGAAGAAATAAGTCCAATGTTGTATTGCCAAGATGCTGTTCAGAATTCTACTTCTGCTTTAATTTTAAAAAAACTTGTTGCAATCAAATGTACATTATCATTGAACCTCAAGCCCATTTCCTTACTCTCTTTACTCATCATAACTTGCTGAGGATGTTTGATATTCAAGTATTCTGTACTCATCCTTCAGGGGCTAAGATCAATTGATTTATGAAATGAACAGTATTGTACATGCATCATGTTTATAAAGGTTTCATGTATGTGCATAGAATTCATCATTATTAGAAGAAACTGTCTTATATTTCATACATATTTCATCTATGCAGCTTTTCATCAATGCACTTTATTTTGAAGCCCTAATTTGAATTTTTGTTTAGATGTTTAAATAAAAATATTTACAATTTTATGCATTCTTCTCTGTAATTATAATCAGGAATTATCAACCCCCCCCCCCCCCCCAACAAAAAAAAAGGTGATAAAAAAAGAATCATGGGGGGAAAAAAAGGTTTTCATCAATTAAATTTAAATTAGTTTTATATATGGGTTCTAACCGTTCATTTAAATATAATTTCATTCAAATATGATTTGATATCTCATGAACTGTCATCAATAGATCATTAGGCTTGGATGACATATTTGTATTCATGGAGACTTGTCAGTATATGCTATATAATATTCTTGACATGGATGATAAAACCTGGTAACTAAATAAAAAAGTTCAGTTTTCAGGAGGAGGGGAAAAACTTTCATGTTTAACATAATGAGAGCATTTGGTGACCTTTAACCACAGTTACACCAATTACAAATTGAACATTGCATCGTTAATTCGGTGCGACAAAATGTTTTTTGTTTGGTCAGTTTTCATTCTGATGTCTGTCTTGACGGTGTGACCAAGGTATATACAGTTCGTTCGTTCGTGTCTCCTTAGATCAAGATAGTTATGTAACGTTCCTTAATTAAAAGTAAATTAACTAATTAATTATACAGTGAAAACTGTCTATAAAACCTGCTCAAGGGAAACGTGAAAAGTGGTCTTTACAGGCAGGTGGTTTTCATGTACAGGTTCCTTTAGTACAGTTTTCAAAGAGAAAATGTATTCAAGGGAAACCTAAAATGTGGTCTTTCTATACAGGTGGTTGCTAAAGCAGGTTTGACTGTACATGTACCCAGGTCGAAAATCCCATAGAGACCAATAGAGACCATTAGAAAAATTCTATTGGTCTCTAATGGTTTCTGTTGGAGTCTATTGGTTTCTGTTGGACCCATAGAATTGAATCCAATAGAGACCATTCAAACCATCAAAAACCAATAGAAACCAATAGCACCCATAGAAACCAATAGAAATAGAAACCAATAGGACCAATAGAAACCAATAGAAACCAATAAGACCAAGTAGAAACCAATAGGACCAATAGAAACCAATAGGACCAAAATAAAACAATAAGACCAAGGCAATAGAAACCAATAGAACCAATAGGACCAATAGGACCGATAGGACCAATAGAAAACCAATGAGACCAATAGAACCCACGGCAATGGGACCAATAGAAACCAATAGGTCCAATAGAAACCAATAGAAACCAACAGCTAAATCTATCTCATGCATATTCATGATTTCTTTATACGTGTTCACAGAACATTACATTTATCATAATTTGTTAAGCAACTTATGACAATGTACATCAATTTTGTGATTTTTATTTTCTTTCGGCAACTAATGACCAATAGATTATTTGTTTAATCATGTTACAATTTCATTCACGTTTTAGCAATAGATATATCGATTATAATGATTACTATAAAATACTAACCAAGAAACAATTCATGTATGTTTATTATATAGAATAGTACAAGCCTTCAGTTAAAATAAAGGATATTCTTAAACTCACTTCAAGTGATCTACGTGATGGAGTTAATGCAATTGAGATTAGAATATACCTTTTTGGTGGACAGTTGCTAAAATCGATTTTTGATTTATCATTATTGATTTACCAATAGAAGCCATTGGACTATTGGTTTCAATAGGTAATTCGGAATATGGGACCATTAGATATCCATAGAAAGATCTCTAACGGACCAACAGGAACCCATAGGAAATATCTAATGGACCAACAGAAACCCATCATAGAAGAAAATATCTAATGGACCAACAGAAACCCATAGAAGACGTGGGTGGATGTTGGTCCAATAGAAGTTTTCTGTTGGTCCATCAGCATTATTTCTGTGGGTTTGTGTTGGTCCAATAGATATTTTCTAATGGTTTCTGTGGGTCCATCATTTCACTTTCCCTATTGAAACCATTAGACACCAATAGCTCTAATGGTTTCTGATGGTCCAATAGGATCGAATCCTAATGGAATTTCGACCTGGGTATTATACAGGTCGCTTGATTTGTCCAGAGAGTTGCTGTCATCTCCCTGATTTGTCAAATTGTTTTTGCTGATGTGCATCAAATGGGTTTATGAGACATCAAATTGGTCCTGAGCTAGATGCTTATGGGGGAAAAAATCCCTAGAAATTAAGTTTCTGGGCTTTTTCCCTCAGCTGACAATATCTTGGTATCCATATTGTAGAGGAAAAGGACATGATTATGGATAAATAATTCTATAATTCCTTGATCTTGCCAAACTTTAATTATAGTTTTGGGCTGTCTTCCAGAAGGGAAGATGCCTACGGTGCAATTATTTTAATTTTATTTTTATGCTTTTGAATATGTAATCATTCACCAATATCACTCTGTTGGGTCAAATATTTTTGCTAAGCCAAGTTTCTAAAAATAAATATATATCAGTGTAACTAAGATATTGCATTATACGTTTTTAGTGTACATAATACTATATTGTTTAGATTGAATTAATATATGCAGATGTGCTTCATTTTCCCTCCATGCATTTGTATGCTGATGCTGGCTTGGTTTATCTGCAGCTTTTAATTTTGTTTGTAATTTAAGAGACCATATTTTCTTCACCCAAATTGTCTGAGATAGAATTACTTTCTCAAAATTTCACTCCAAATTTTCATACACCCAAATTACGTGAATTCCTACTCATTTTGTTTGATCTCAACATGTTCATGCATTAAACACTTTAAAAAAAAATGTTGATGATGGTTTGATTTTACAAAGGACTATAAAAACTTGACTGTAACATTGTGCAAAGCAGGGCTTCCATTATTTGTGATAGAAGAAGTACTAAGCTTCCTAGTTTGTAAAATCATGGAAAGGAAGTGAAAGTCTTTAAATTTGCCAAAGAAGATTATGTGTAGAAGAAATGTGATTCAAGAAGGTACATGTACTACATAAATGTCTGTCTTTACATTATTATTATTATCCTTATTTTTGTTTTCTTTATAGTTGTTTTATTTGATTAAATATACATTTGTGACCATTCTAAAAAGCTTCGTTTAAGCTGTGTTATACATCAAAAAAACTGTTTTGGTGCAGTTGTACTTTTTATGTATTATGTCCTTTTGTGTTTCTAGCACAGGTACAGGTATATGGTGCCATATATTTCTTGTGTGCAAGTATTTTGTTTTCATTGCCTAGATATATTATAGGACTTACCTAGATATATATTTCATACAGAGGTTATGATTTTCTCTAATTCGTATGAGCCCTATTAAGTAATGAAGGTAGGCACATTTGAAATTATTTTGAAATTACAGAGAAGAAAGAGAAATGATGGTACAAAAAACCTGCTGATAGTGATTTTTTTAAAATATATTTTGTTCATATTGTATTCCCATCATCCATAACTACTGAGGACTGGGCATTTTAAACTGTTTTTCACACCTGTTACAATATACACTTTTTATTTGAAGGTTAATTCACCAATTGGTATTATGCTTGGAAAATTTAAATTTCAACAAAGTGTATGCAGAGTCTGCGCTTGTTGAAATTGCCATTAATTAAATTGTGCAAGTGCTACAATAATTTATGAGTTTGATAACTGTCAACATCTCATTTTTGTCAACGTGATTTATTGTATGTTTACCTTTCCTTGTTCCTTCGTTTTTATTCTTGATGCTCAAATTTGAATGCACAGACTATTTCCCCTCTTTATGTCTGTCTCTGAATCTCTATGTTCTTGTCTTTTCTCTATGTTCTCTCTAACTCCCCCCCCCCCCCCCCTTTCTCTCTTTCTTCCTCCCTCTCTTCCCATTTTTGTATTGTACTGTATTTTCAATGCTGTTGTGCAACTATTATGGCTTATGAGAGCTGAACGATAATATATTCATCAAATAAATTTGATTTGGAATAGATGATGAAATTTGGATATCAAAACCCACCTGTCAATTGATTCCTACTGAAAGTGTGGCCTGATATTGGACAAAAATCAAATCTCATTTGTTGATAATGGCAAATAGGAAAAATTACCCCTCAGTGACAGTAATGGTCAGTTTTGCCAAAAAAAAGTGGCAAAAATTACAAAAGATCATGAGTAGGGTCAATAAGATTTTTTTTTTTTCTGAGGATAAGCTATTTCAAACCCTCCCAACCAATAATTCTGATTAAATCTGCTCATCTCCTAGGGTATATAACAGTGCCACATATATTTCTGTCAACTTTTTCCCATAATGCATCACATGAAATTGATTTAACACTAGTGTCGCTAGATGGCACTGTGGATTGTGAATCTACCCTATTGTTCTAAGAAAAAAATGGAGGTGAAAAATGAAAAAGGGACAAGCACAGTTAGAATTTTAACATACACAAATGTTCACTTTTATTATTGCAATTTCTGTACAATGACAAATGACGTACACATCAATCAATCTAATTTGAATACTGTGATATTCTGGGACCTTACACCCTCTCTTCAAATTATTCTTTGAAGGAATTTACATTGATACTTTTCTACAAAATTATCCCAAGCTCCTTTTTTTAATACGGAGGGATATTCACTTGAGGTTAAGAAAATACATGTACATGTAAGTTTAACACTTTGGTTGCTTTTTTCGCCTCTCTTCATGGTTGCTTGTTTGTCTTCAGCAGCCGAGAGCTAGGGAGGGGGTGGGGTTATTTGACCTCTGCCCCCTCCTAGTCAAAAAGTCTATGGGAATGAGAGAATCCAGTAGTTAATGGGTTAACCCTTACTGTACTGGGCTATTTTGAGCACCCTCTGACTGGGGGGGGGGGGGGGGGGCCTGGGAGGCCCCCCCCCTATGATCTCGGCCGTCGATTGTCCGATGAACACGAAAATTTGCATGTTTGTAGATATTTACGTAAGGAACAAGATGGTATAATTAGTTTTTTCCAAATATGCAAATTTTTGTCGTTAGCCTAATTAATTATGCAAAACGCGCTAATTTTATGCATTTTACAGAAAACGTGTCAAACTCTAAGTTTTGAATGTTTTGAATCTCATTATTCATATGAAACTTCTTTTCTAACACAAAAAAGTTATTTTAATGTAATTAATAATGATAATTTATGCAAATTTTGATGCGATTTGTAATTTTTTTTTTTTTTTTTTGATGACATGCGCATACTAATTGTTATGTAACGCCTTACAGGTATATCCGATTTCGACGAAAATGGTATCAAAATGTGCGTAAGACTTGAGGGAAAAAAGTCATGAAACGACAATTCAAAATTCCAAGCGGTTGCGGCGCAATCTCCGAAAATGTCGAGGGGGGGGGGGCCTCCCAGGCCCCCCCCCCCAGTACAGTAAGGGTTAACTCAAGGCATCAAATAAGTATATCAATGGTTCAGTGACATAAAGACGTAACTCCATATTTTGCCAAAATGATATCAAAATGTTCAGATAAATGTGGACTTTCCAGGAAACACAAAGACTTAACTCCACCCAACACCCCATTGAAGTCAATGGCTAATGAAACATAGACTTAAGTCCTTATAAAGGCCCAAGTACTCAGTGACACCTGTTAAACCACTTTTTCTAAAAATGGCCAAAATGGAGTTACGCCTTTGTGTCACTGACCCCTCAATATGTCTGATGGTAAACCTGCACCAGAGAAGGCAGAGGATATCATGGGGTAACTAGATTCACAAGCTAGGGGTGATTTGCCCCGAGGTCCATGACAGTAGTCCATACATCGTTCCATTTATAAAGAATGTTCACTTATTCTCCCAGACTTCAGAATCAGGGAATCGCTGTTTCATTTTCAAGAGGTGACTCCTCTTTCTCCTCCTCTCTCTTCCGCCACGTTTCAGCTCCTGCTCGTAGTGTTGGGACAGGTAACGTCCGACCAACGGATCGTACCACTTTCGCTTAGTAGCCCACTGCAGATACAGACGTGAGAAAAGTGAAACAGATCGAGGTTGTCAATTCGCTTACAAATGATACTGTAATATGTGATCTTATACATTGACTCAATGATACATGCTATACACACATACACACAGTTAATGTACACTGTGGTGTGTGGGTTCTTCTATACCCTATATAACCAGGCATGCTGGATTGAAACCTAACTCTGATGTTTCTCTATGTGTCTTCATTTGAGTACTAATCCAGCAATAAAACAACCCCACATTATATGGTGGCAGCGGTGGGATAAAACTGGATATTTATATAGCACACATATCCAACATGTAAGGTGCTCAAGGCTATGAAATATTACCCTGGCTCTGCTAGGCTGCTGTATCAGTGCTCATGGCATTCAAGGAATTTCTTCCTGCCGGTACCCATTTAACACCTGGGTGGAGAGTGGCAAATGTAGATTACTGTCTTCCCAAAGGACATTAGAGCCACGACGGGACTCTAGCAGCCAAGCCTGTGATCCACTAGATCACGACACCTCTAATTAATTCATTATTAAATTAAATTTAAAGTACATGTGTCAACGTCAAATTCATACCCTGAGCCTTTTTAATAGTAGCCTGTCTAATTACATGTAAATACGACTTAAGATCTAATGACGGATTTCTGCTAATAGTGAACTCATGATGAGCCAGCGAAATGTTTGAGTAATTTTGTAGGAACTGCTAAAGTTTCTAAAGTGAAAAGTAATGATCAGTTTGGTACCAATTTAAACAAATCCTCATTACTACTGAAATGGACAATGTCTTTATTTTTTTTAATCTATGAATTTGTTTTCCTTCATCAGTCAATGTGTTGGAAGTGTTAAGATTGTTTTACCCGGTACTTATTTCCCTATGAAATTCATTTGCATTGGGACATATATTAATGCAAAGAGTGGGCACAAGTTGTGCGGGAAATGATTTATATGATTTATCTGTCAATATGCATGTACTGAAAGACCGGAAACTTTGACAAATTGCAAATATTATGTGTTGTGTCAATGATTTAAATGTTCTTAGCACAAAACTCATGACATTTCATGCACGCTAAAGCTAAAGCTTCTGGTTTTACAGTAGTATAAATGAATCTTTCAAGTTTCTGAAATGAAAGTTGATGTACCAAACTACACAAAATAGAACTTTATCCTTGTTGGTTGCGAAAACTTACCAATTTGTTCATGTACTTTGGCACCTTGTATTCCCTTGGTTTGACATATCTCTTGTAGCCGAAGGGGGTGTACTGCCACTCCCCTGGGTGCTCCTCTTTGTGACCCGTCTTGAGTTCCATCAAGGCTTCCTGTCTTTCCTCCAGCACATCCTTGAGGTTCGCCATGGAGACTGCCACCTAATGCCACCACACAACGACATGAACGAAATTCAGTGGGACGTTTTAAGGAAAACGTACCACCCCTTTAGACCTTTACCCCATTACATAATGAGCCCTGTGACCTTTGATCTTGTGACCCCAAAATGTAACCAATTAATTGGCTCTGCAAGATACATACACGACATAAGTAGGGCAGGAATCAATCAATCAGTTCTTGAGATAACGCGATCACAAGCTATTTTTGCCTACATAATGAGCCCTATGACCTTTCACCATTTATCCCAAAAATCGAATCAATTCATCGGCTCTGCAAGATACACACATGACCTAAGTAGGGTAGGAATCCGTCAGTCGGTTCTTGAGATAACGCGATCACGAGAACGGGACGTACGGACGGACAACCCGAAAACAATGCCTCCGGATACTTCGTAATGGAGGCATAAAAATGCCTAAGCAGTACCTGTTGGTCCCCCATAATCCCCTTTTTCATGTTAATTGAGAGCTGATTTGATGAGATAACCACCTGTCAGTGATCATGCAGGGAGGTCTTATCCATCCTGGCCAAACTAGTGCAGACAGGCTTTAAACAGCTAGGTTCATTTACCGTATCTGCCGGCGATAAGGCCGCAGCGCCGTATAGGCCGCACCCCCCGATTTTGACATTTAAAAAAAAAAAAAACTTTTTGTCAAAGTCGGGATTTGATCTCTTGCGTACAAATGTTGATTTGACTACAATCACCGCCTTAAACCGTTCGGCCATCACGCACTGATGATAGCTTATGTAGTTTTTTATGATGTATACATTGCGCCTCTCTCCTGTGTATTGAAATGGATTCAAAATAGCGACTTCGCGTGCTAGATACTTCGCGGCAGCTACAATAAACGGGCCCTTCTTTTACTTTTGCAATGCATCGGCACGAACTTAGATCAAGATCTATCGGCAGATGTTGTTTTTGGAAGTTTATTTTCGTCTTCATGTCAACAATGCAAGATTAAATTGTCGGTAAGATGTGTGGAAATGTGTAGTTATTGTACCGTTCGTAGATCTAGTCCCGTTTGTGCAAATTCGTGCTGGTTTTGACTTACTTTTTTTTTTTTTTACTCTTTCGTCGCATAGGCCACACCCCGACTTTTTGATATTTTCTCTTCCAAAAATACTGCGGCCTTTACGCCGGCAAATACGGTAGTTGTCTGAGAGTAAATCTAAAACTGGGTAATTCTATAAGAAGCTTGTAATCAGAGAGGGGAGGGGTGGTTGTGTGATAGTCCAGAGGGTAGTCATCTTGATATGGTATTGCAATACTTCTGATGATTTCTTGCGATGTACTTGCAATGCCATTATCAATATGAACTACATAGCATACCTTTACTGGCCATATCAACTCTCTTTCAGAATTTTTTTTTTTAATTGTCTACATCCAGGCTTCAATATCTGATGATACTCAATTATGTTTAATAAATTTATTTGTTCAAATGCAGGGCTGAAATATAAACATATATCCCAACAGACAGAGAAATGCACCTCCTTTTTGCAATACACTTGCAATATCAACTCTCTTTCAGATTTTTTTTGGTTTTAAATTGTCTTCATCCAGGCTTCAATATCTGATGATACGCTATTATGTTAAATTTTTTTGTTTAAATGCAGGGCTGAAATTTAAATATATCTTCCCACAGACAGAGAAATGCACCTTTACTTTAGCAATACACTCTTGATTACCTCAGGGCATGTAAATCCTAATTTGTCCCACACCAATATCGAAGAGTAGTATAACTACATAGCAAGTTCAATAGCCCTACTAAACCATAACCGACCAACAGATAAATCAAGTAATTCTATTCCATTGTACTTGAATACATACATGTATATGTGACATAGAATTAACATTACAATGTTTGTACCTTGGACTTCTCCCCAAACTATTCTGGTTTGCTCTAAATGTTTGATAGTGAGCACTAACAAAACAAAATAGGGTTTGGTTTCCTCAACCACCGTTGAGTAAAAAAAAAAAAAAAAAAAGGATTCAGGGAAAAAAAATAACATCTAACAACATTCCCCCCTTTTGAGTAAGAAAATTGGGGGGAAATCAGGAAAAATGCATTATTACCCCACTGCCTATGGGAAACAGTTGGTCTCTATGTTGAGCCTATGCGGATTCAAGAATTCAGTAGTCAGCGGGTTCCAGGGGTGATAGTGAGCACTAAAAAAAATAGGTTTTATGTTTTCCCTTCAACCACGCCCCCCTTGAGTAAAAAAAAAAAAAGAGGATTCGCGGGGAAAAATGGCATCTAACGACCTTTCCCCTCTTTCGAGTAAGAAAATTGGGACAAAATTGGGAAAAATAGAGAAAATAAGAGGGAAATCTGGAAAATCAGGATAAAATAGGGAAGAAAAGAAAAAATTGGTAAAAAAAAAAAAAAAAAAAAAAAAAAAAAAAAAAAAAAATCTGGAAACCGATTTAAATCAGGCTTTTATCAGGCCTGGGGTTCAGATATATTTTCCATTATCATGCACCCCAAGTCTTCCATGCATACCTTTTCGATTCTTTCAGGATTGGGAAGAAATTTGTCCTGTCTGTCTGCCTCAGCTTGCATGGTCAACAGCAAGTTCTTCTCTTTCAGGAGGACGTACCATAGCTTGTGTAGCGTGACATAGTCCTTCAGTCTCAACTCATCTTTGCTCCATGCTCTACCTGCAATGCACGGTATTATACCACAATTCATTGTCGTTATTAGTCTGATCTCAATCCTGACCAGGGGAGTGTTTCACAAAGACTAAGATCGACTTTAAGTCGGGCTTAATGTAACTATGAAAGGCCATTCATGCCACTGGTTGCTCTCACCATTGGTCTCTCAAGGGACGTCACAAATCTATAGAATTCACATTTGTTGATACTTTATAATTGAAGAAAAAAACATTATCTTAAGATCATAATTTAAAGGTTTTCCCCCACTAATTTTACATCTGGTTCAAGACTTTTTAAGGGCATACATCGCCTGCCATAGTTCAAGTCCAACTTAAGTTGATCTTAGTCTTTGTAAAACACCCCCCTGAGGCGGTATTCTGAACATTGTTGTAAGTTTTGTGTTATCTTTTGTTGTATCTTCCAGAGATAACACAGCGCTAATATTGTTGTAAGATGGTATTCTGAAAATCATTTTATCCCTGTGTTATCTCCTGAAGGATCTTATCTTTGACACACCCAGTTTTATGGACCCTACCAATCTTGACATAGTCCTTCAGTCTCAACTCATCTTTGCTCCATGCTCTACCTGCAATGCACAGTATTATACGACAACTCTTTGTCGTTATTAGTCTGATCTCAATACTAGGATTGTTTGTTTGAAATAAATATGCAGTAACAGAACTTACATTACAGCAGTATACGTAATGCAACTGACACCTGATCTCACATGACTTTTTGAGTGTATTAGCAGTTTTTAAGTCGGGTCTCAAGCAGTTTTCTCAAGACCATGAGGTTCGAGACGGAGCCCTAGAGCGACCAAGATCGAAACCAAGACTTCTATGTCAGATACCAAGACCTACAAAACTGTCTACAATAACCTAACATAGAGTAAAGGAGGGGGTAATCAACCAGCTCCAGTTTTCGGCCGATTGGTTGGATGCATGGTAAAATCACATTAAAATACATGGCATAATAGCACAACACATATCCCACACAATACCATACCATGCCAGTGTCACTGAAGAACCACATTTGCAATGAAAAATATATCCTAAAATATCACATTTTAGCGATGTAATCGGCGGTCCCGCTACCCGAATCTGAAAAATCGAGTATCTTACGCGTGTCTGTAAGAAATATGGGTACCTTAAAATGAGCTTTATTTCAAGTATTTTTCAGATTTAGAGCCCGATTTTGTGCTAGTCGCAAGCTCAAAAGTATCTCATCGCATGTATTAAATCAATGCAGCCGCACACCGCGACGCACACACGATATGTCCGTCTAATTCAGATTCCAATTGCCGATCACAGCAGTATTAGTTTTCGGCCTGGCGAGCTCCGGCGTAGGATACCTGCTCCGCCCGCTAGTGCTATAGATCAGCGCGAGTGCGCGCTTCCTATTGACTTTGTACATGCGGCCGAAAACTGGTTCGCTATGCCGATAACTGACTCCGAAACAGTGAAAATTGAAATGAATATTGTCATGGCAATTCGTGATTTTTTTCTGGGATTCTTTTTTTGTTTGAATAATAATAATATTTGCTTCATGATTTGAACTAGAAATGATAATAAATAGGAAGTAAAGGGTCCAAAAAATAGGATTTTGTCTTAAGTGGCCGAAAACCGGCTCCTTTACTCTACTGTGCGAGTGCATTCAATCCAACTTACCAGCCTTGACGTTAGGTTGTCCCCAGTTCTTTGGGTCATCAAAAAACTCCTCAAGTCCTCTGGTTGTCTTGGTTGAATGGAAGGATGAAGCAAGAAGGGGCGGGGCAGCTGCCCAAGGATGCTGCGGGCATCTCTTCTGAGTGGACAAGAGCTGATGGCTGAAAAGAAAGGTCATATTGAGTTATCCTGATGACAAAAACCTAAATTTATGCTCACAGAAGTGGTTGGACAGATGCCCAGAGGAGTTGAAAAACATTGTACGGCATACTCGTGATATAGGCCCCGCAACTGTTTTGAATCGATTATAATTTTATACTAGACTTCTAACTTCAGCCAACTCACTATATATACTCGTGATCGAGGCCCCGCGCAAAGGCATCGCGCGCACTTCAACACAGCAGCGGGGCCTGTATCACGACTATACTTATATACTCGTTATCGAGGCCCCGCGCTACGGCATCGCGCGCACTTCAACACAGCCGCGGGGCCTGTATCACGAGTATATATAGTGAGTTGGCTATTCAACTCGCTATATATACTCGTGATATAGGCCCCGCGCAACGGCGTTGCATGTTCTACAACACGGACATGGGGCCTGTATCACGACTATACTATATACTCGTGAACAAAGGCCCCATCCTATGCATTTTCAAGACGGACAGCACGGTAGTGGGGCTTCTTTCACCGAAGTATAATTTAGGGGGTGTTTTGAGGTTCAATGAATAAAGCTAGTAATTATTAAAAAGGGTTACATTTAAATGATTAAATTTATCTTTTAGGAGTCTAACGTTAGATCTAGACCTTTTTTAAATAGACTCTATTTGTCCTTTTTTTTTTTTTCCCTCTTTTAATATTTTGGCCCCCTCTTTTTAAATTTATCTTTTAGTTTGATATTTTTTTTTTTTTTTTTGGGGGGGGGGGGGGGGGTTTCCCCCAACCCCCCTTCACCCTCTCTTTAAATTTATTTTAGTTAAATATTTTTCCTTTTTTAATTTTTTTTTTGGGGGGGCCCACCCCCCCCCTCCTAATTTTTATTTAAAAAATAAGTCCCTTTCAACCCCCTTTTTAACTCTCTTCTAGATCTAGACTATATCCCTTTTATTGCTGTCCGTCGCATCATGAAAATGTTGCCTGAAGACTGAAGTTAGAAGTCTAAGATGATTTGTAATCGATTACAAGACGGGTAAGTTGCGGGGCCTATTTCACGTTGCCCATTGTACCAGGTAAGTCAATATTGTAATTACTACCTCTTTACATTTAAAAAAAATGTGACCCAACCCGCCGTTTGAATCGTTTTTCAATGCGGACTCTGGAGCTCCCTGGAGTCTCGGACCGTCCAAAAGCTGCCGACTGCCGATTACCCCCTCCTTTACTCTATCATGTCTTGTCGTACATTGGGCCCATAAATTTGTCTCTTTATATATCTATTTTTTATCTGTTGATCTTTGGAGGAGAAGTAAATGAAACTGAAAGCTAAAACTGAGAATTTCTTCAACTTCAAGTCAACTTGCACTCACGCGCACGCTACTTACATGAAAGTAATAGAGTGGGACTGAAATGTTGTTCATGAATTAAAGACATCACTTTTACTCACCATGCCGATGTACCAAATAGTGAAAACTTAACGTCCTGAGAAAGAGTTTTAGATTGCAGGTTATTTAGTGGCATGCGCAATTCAATGCCCCGTAGGGAATTTGAAATATTTACAAGACTGGTCACGATGCGATTTTTCAGCCTGTAGGCCGCCATTTTGATAATGACAGAGGGCGCACAGCCTATTTAGCTTACCGTCGGCTTACCGTATAGGTGTTCACCAAGGGTTTTCAAGGAAGTTGAGAAGATATGGTTTAACTTTATATGGAATGGCCATGATAAGATAAAAAGGAATATTCTTTAGTTGAACTACGATACTGGGGGATTGAAAAATGTTGAATTTAATGTACATGATTCATGCACAGCGTGCAGTGTGGACTCTAAAAAACTTCTCTGTGGCAATAATGACATATGAAATGGAAACTATTTTTCGAATATATTTTCAGAACGGTAGGAGGAAGATTAATTTTTTTCTTTTAATTTGCAATTATAATTCCAAAACAATTAATATCAAGGCACTCAATAAAAAAGGCTTGGACTTTTTGAATATCTGGAATTATTTTAAAGAGAAGGAATATATTCTGAAAGAAAAGCATAATGAAAATCAAATTACTTTTTAACAATATTCTTTCGTTGAAGGTAGGATAGTTCCTTTTAATTCAAAATTATTTGCATGCTATTTTCAGGTTCACAATTTGATTGACGCCGAAGGCAATATGAGATTAGGGGACTATTTCATTAGGTAAAGTCGTAATGTAGACGATTTGTTTTCGGAAAATGTTACCCCTTTATAAATTAGTCCCATTTGCAGGCAAAAAAAAATGAAAGGTTAAATTCCAATGGCATTCGAAAAACAAAACTAATTTAGAACTTCCCTCAAAACGAGATTATATTTAATGTCTTGAAACTTGCTTTTAGTGGGAAAATAACGACCATTAGTTGTCGAATCGACTGCTTGGAATTACCCGATCTGAACTTGATTGACAGTGCATGGACGGGGTACAGACGAGATGGACGTATTGATCATGAGGACTGTTTATGAATGAACTAGGATCGTATTATAGACATGATTTACACAATCTACCCCGACCCCAACCCGTTTTACGATTTAGGATGGTTCCAGAATGTAGTTAGAACTAGTTTGGTGTGATAGGGGTTTGATTTAGAGAGGTGCGTGTGAACGTTTATCGGCCTCCTACAGTGTGAGTCCAAAACAAGTTTACACCTAGAAAATTGCTAATTATTTTAAAAATCATATAATTATGAACAGTATATTATCATACATTTTATGAAAGAGTGTTTTAATAATAATAATAATAATAATAGCTCACATTTATAATGCGCCTCATACTTTGTTTTTAGGCGCAGCACATATTATTACCCCGGTCATCGGATTCATGCTTACCCGCACACAAGGTATGCACATTCTCCACTCCCTGGGGAGCATTCCAAATCATTTCGTATCACGATTTTTGTGAGGTATGTGTTTCTTTCCCTCATTGGGGTGCCCGTGGGTCACTTGCAACCTTTCAAAGAACATGATTAAAAAAAAATGCAATTTCTCTATACTTTTGTCGGGAAAAACATAGATATCCAGCACAGGGTCGTCTCTTTTTGTATTGGAGAAGAGCAAAATAGCGATTTTCAATCACACTTTTGGGCTTTGGGGTGATAATTAATATACTAATAGTTAGCTTTCGATCTTCTCGTATCAAACTTGTTTTGATTGATTGTATATTTTTGTCGGAGTAGAGGAAAAAAAAAACGCTTGAGTGACCAATAACCTTCAGCGTCTGAAATCCCGGATGCACGCGCAAAATAATAAACAGGTTCTAATGACGTCATCATCGCTAAATCGGCGTCTTTTATGGTAAAATGCTACAAATTTCACAATGTTTATACATCTTTTTTAATTATTATTATATAAAATTATTTCGTCTGATACCACTGATGTTTTGGGTTTTATTTAATGACCCATTTTAAAACAAGCCAATTTACTGTTTCAATGACTGGATCGTACCATTAAAAGTCGCAGGTTAGAAAGATGCACATAAATTCCAACCGCGCCACATTTCATTTACTTACCGACATTCTGCTAAATTTATACAAATGATATATGGTATATTAATCAGTTTGTGAACAACACCAAAATGAAGGAAAGTGAGACACAACTGCCCATCGGGATCGGGAGTGAGCGGGAATAGGATCAATTACAATCTCTCTCTCTCTCTGTCTCTCTTTCTTGTCACTTTTGTTGCCTGCTATCTAACTCACCTGTCTGATTACAAATCGCTCTCCCCCCTCTCCCCCCTCTCCCCCCCCCCTCTCTCTCTCTCACTCTCTCTCACTACCTTTCTCTCTCCTGTTCTCTTTTACGGGGGGAGGTTGGGGGAATCCCTCCTCATTCAGGACCAATCTTTTTAAAAGTTTTTTTTATTTCAAAAAAATCGAACGAGATCTTAGCCAGGAAGTAGTGCTTACTAAACGTTTCTCCACAATAAAAAATCATCTCTGCAAATCCTTTGTTAAAATTGTACTGCAAAATATTATTCTTTGGTTTATTGATGGAATGGAATATCAAATTAAAAGCTAGAAGGAAGTTATCTTCCTGATAAAGTATATGAAATAACGCCCATATGGCCATCAGCGATTAATATGGTTGACTAGAGCAACGTAATATCTCTATCACCATGATCATTGGATATGATGATAATGATATATTTTGTTTTTATGTAAGATAAATAATATAACTTAAAAAAAATTAATACAAAAATAACCTAGAAATGATGCCGATTATATTATGGTATTACTAAAAGTTATTTTCGCACGCCTTGCACACAATCGTTGATTTTCATGTCAGATAAAATTATTTGCAACTCACAAGAGACGCTATAAAAACGCCTCTAAACATACACAAAATTATACATATAAAAAAATGCGTTTGCGCACGCAACGCACATACTTACACACGCACACATTTAAAAACATACTGCAAAATTATATATTCAAATTATAATCAAAATACAAAAATGTATTTCTTATACTTATCAATAATAGTTTTGCAACTTATATTTCAAACAATTATCAAGACGTTAAAACATAATATGAAGCCCTACTCCATGATATATCACTTTATAACATGAATTTAACAAAAATTATTTCTGGAATACATGAATAGGCCTATACCCCAAATGTTTAAAAACTCCTTAGACACATTTTCCTTTAAAAACACCCATGTTCTACGGGGAAATGAGATATACCCAACCTTACGTCTAAAATGTAAATGCTTGAGATTTACATGCCTTTTTATGAAAACAAGTCCTTTTTTCCATCATAACAAATTAAATTTGAAATTAAGTCGTTTAATCTAAAAACCAAAATGCTTTGAGACTCTGTCATCCATTATATTACCGTGATTGTATCGCTTTACATATTATTAAGCCTTCTCAAGTTTAATTCTTAGATTTGACCACTCCAGAAATATCTACTACACAATAGAGGCTGAACAAGAGTTCCTGTACTGATATGTAGTAAATGCTTAAAGGTCTCTTTTTTTTTAATTACTTTTTTACAACGTTGTGTCGTTTTGCGTCAAGTGAAATTTCAGTTTCAGGTTTTTGCTGTTTATTTTTGTTATGATACGCAGTTAGCATTTATGGCCAATAGTTTTTCCACACAGCATTCTCTATACCTAAAAACCTTCTATAACGCGTTTTTAAATGTCAGTAATCTACTTCATTTAGGGAGTGCTTGGAAATTGTTACAAGGATATTATTTCACAATTCATTTATTTTAATTCCAAAAGCATCAAAATAAATAAAACTTTGAACATGAATATTCATTGAGACAAGTTATGACCATAAGTAATATCAGGCGTCAATTAAAAATGGGCATTCAATTCCAAACCGGCGTAGAAAAATTGTTGACCGAATGGTAATAAAAGCACCTTATGTTCATACAATATTATCGTTTGTGGCAGTCCGCTAAGCCAGTAATAATCAGCCAATGTTACAAGTGGCCCAGGTTTCTGAAAATATAGAAGCCCTGGGGTCCATTATACGTTTTACATTTTTAGAATAAACCGAATACTTTCATAAATGACGACGGCGCTACATGAAAAAAATTTCCTCTGCTTTTAAAACAATACTTCCACGTGAGTATCACAAAAATCAATGATATTGACCACTATTGCCATAATAATATACAATATTAGTCTCGGTGGGTATCATAATGAGATGATCCATGATTTCTCATGTTCCACATATATTTATTTAGATCAATAATCATTAGTACCAAATGAACGTCCAACTACAAATGGGTGCAACTAGAAAATTCACGCACGAGAGTTTACAAATGATTTATCTAAACAAGCGATTCATCAAAGGTAAAAATTTATTGCATACATTGCAAGTCAAAATATTATACAAACAGTTGGTTTCACTATTTATCAGAATTTTGATGACGTAGTCTCTCAAAATAAATATTTTCCGATCCTCGTCGGTAAGTTCATATTTTGAGGAAAGGACGCAAAAAATGCAAATCCTGCCGATCTTTCGTCAATCTGTTTATAATTTTACAGCCAATTCAAAAGACATTTTCATCACTAAGTAAAGCGCCTCTTTCCATTGCTGATATCAGATGTTCGAAATCTTACCGATTTTTGAGATCTGGAATTAAGGACGCACCGCCATACAGCTACATGCGAATGATTTCATTATACGATCTATTCATATTCGAGCTGAGGCTGTATGCATTTATCGTACGAAGCCATCGTGCAGAGAATCAACGAGAGCGGATAGATCATGTAATGAACGAATGAAAACATGTGTAATTTGTTTTGTGGAACGAAACTCCAGGATCCTTGTTTTGTGATGAAAAATGTAATTTATTTCGAGATTGTTTCGTTTAATTATCGCTGAGAAATAAGCCCCATTTTAATAGGTTAATTTACATTACCGCGCACACAGAGATACAGGCGCACTTAGATCTTTATGCCTTTACAGTTCGGTCTTGGCATGGACTCCAATTCCGCCATTCTAGGAGGAAAGCTCTTTGATTGAAATGTAACTAGGGGCAGTTTTTGGAAGATCAACAAAATAATGATAACAATAGTAATGATAAAAATGATAATAATAATGAATAATAATTGGAAAAATAACAACACTAAATATCGATTACAATAATGCTACTACTACATAATGTTTAAAATTGCAGACCAATCAACCCCATATTATCTTTTAAGTAAATTTAATTTTAAATACACTTCCTATAGCTTAATAAACGGCTCCTCGTATATTTACTTTACCAACAATTAAAACGTGCTGTTGTTGTTGTTTGGTATTATCGGCGTTTCATTCTTTTTTAGAATATTTACGCCTTTCACTTTATTTCTTTCTTGTTTTCTTCTATATTTTGGTACTATTTGTAAATTCATACTCATCTCTTTTTTTTTTTTGGATAATATAATCTCAGATCTACTGGTCCATGAAAACCCCTCACCGCAATTGGCACCTTCCTGCCAGACCGGCGCGGTACATTGCGCAATCTTCTCGGCCATCATTGGCCTAGGCAACTCTGGTGCCGGTGAGAGGATTCTGGGGTAGATCTCCAGAGTCTCTTGTTTGGGGTTTACCGTCCTCAATCCGTCTTTACTCTTTCTTACCTTTTCTCTTCTAGTATTTTTCCATTTTGTAAAACCTTATTTTTCTATCAAAGTAGGTATCAACATGAAAAGTTTGCCGCAAAAAAGTTTGCTTCATGAAAAGGTGCTTCAAAAAGAAAAGTTTAAGTTATTATGGTGCAAAACCGTCTATGGAATGAATTGCCGGTATAAACTAAATATATCCAACTTACTGTACTTTCAAAAGCAGTTTATAATATTTGTTATATCATGTTTGACTTTTAATAGCAAACAAAAACAACTGATTTGTTTTTCTTCTATCTTTTTATATAATATTTTTTTCTGTTCGTATTCTTTTTCTAAATTAGGGCTTCTTTGGATTGCTCGCCTTCTAACCTATTTGTATATTTATATGTGTATGTTTTCTTTAACTTTGTATGTAAATCATGTTAATCTATGATTAGTAATGAAGTATGCCACCATGCTAAAATAAAATAAACAAACAAACAAACTAATGTTAATAATAATAATGATACCAATAAAAATGATGATACTACTACTATTGATACTGCTTTCAATATTAATAATAATATGAACTAATATTTAGGACAATAATTGTTAAAAATTATATGGATCATCACAATAATAATAATAACTAGACTTTAATTCGTCACTTAGACGAATTAGCCTGAGGTGATACGTATGATAATGGTTTACATAACGAATAATGCATTACACGATATATTATTTTGTAAAATGCTTCTCCCATTTATATGCTTCTCCCATTATGATCTATTCATATGTCAAGATTAAATTGTGTCTCCTTGATCATCATGGATCTAGGGAAGATAGATTGAAACAATATATGACCTTTGACCCTGTGCAGTAACCAGTTACACATTTGACTCTAATTTACATCATGAAGAACACCTTTTGACGATTTTATCTTATTCAAAGAAATGAAAATGTAATTGATAAATGATTATCATCATTATGATAATGATGATCATGATGATAATGATCATGATCATGAGCGCGATCATGACATCTTATTGAAAAAATGAGGGTTGATTTAGATAGCATATAGTCTCAGCTACAACTTACTCAAAAATCAACAAAATCCAAGCAGAAATAACGGCGATAATGCTCGCAAAAGACAGGAATGTAGACTCCAGATTTGAGAAAAAGTCATCTCCCATAGGGATTACACGCAAAAAGTAATGGATTAAGTGAAAATAGGGTAATAATAAAGTAAAAAGGGTTGTTTATGACATTATTTGCGATTCTACGTGTTTAAATAATCAAAGGAGATGGTACAGCGAAGGTCAAAAGGAAAAAAAAAGTGAAGAAAAAAATTGTTGGAGACACCCGGACTCGAACCAGGGATCTCGAGGTTGGAAGTCAAGTGCGTTTATACCGATATACCAAAACATCTCCCATAGCGATTACACGTAAACGGGAAATGGAATTCTGAAATCCTACTTTGCAAGTGAAATATGAGCATGATCCCAGCATCTAATTGAAAAATAAAGGGCACACTTGTGATAGCTCATTGTCTCAGCTACAACATATCCGAAGCTCAGCGAAAACTAAGCTAAAACAACGGAGATTTTGCTCGCGAAAGACAGGAGTGTAGAATCCAGTTTTGAGAAAAAGTCATGTCCCATAGAGAATACACGCAAAATGTGAAAAATTGACATGCCTCCTTTAATCGCAAAAATACACCATGATACTTTTGTCAAAAATAAAAATTGTGAATACAGCATTTGTAGAAAATTGTCTCAACTACAACAAATCAAAATTTGAAAGAAAATTGATCGATATTTACATAGATACAATCAATTTTCGAAAAATATGCTGACGTCATAATATGCAAATTCAAATTTTGAGTTTGGAGGCTATTATGATGACGTCATGAGTTAATTGAGGATCAAATGAGACATGAAATCATATTTCCGACTCATAATCTATCCAAATATGAAAAAATATTAGGAGTTTCTATTTATTCTAAAGAGTTACAATTAATTTTATATAGGCATGTTTTTGCTTATGTATTGTGGATAACGATAACGCAAATCCGCGCGTGCTGTCAACTTTGACGGACGCTCATTGTGTTAATAAAAGGTGAACAAATTATCAAAATGCTTGGAAAAATGTACCAAATATGATGACAGAAAAAAAATCGGCGATTCTATGTTGCAAAATGCCAGTACGCGCGAAAACGCGCGCGCATGCTCCATATGGCCTGAAACGTATGTAAAAAAAAAATGGGATGATTTGGAGCATTTAAAAAAAATTCGCGCGCGTAAACGCGCGGACAAAAGCGTACGCGCATTTTTTTACCTGAAATTGATTAGACGGATATTGATCTTATTCATGATAAATATGAATGAGAAATTACTATCCGTTATGAAGATATGATCATTAGTTGATTTTCACAAAATGGCGCCTGGATGACGTCACGATAATTTTGAGTCTTTGAAAAGTCACGCAGTTCTAAGTAAGACTAAGATCTATCATCATTGAAAGTTTCATGATAATGGCATTATTCAGTCTTGAGATATCCTGCGAACAAAATTATGGCAGAATAATAAATAATAAACAAAAATAAAGAAAATCTTGACGAAATCAATAGGTAGACTTCGTTACGTATCACCTAATAATAATATAGGATTTCCCGGCGAAATTCGCGAGTTTGTCATTCGAATTCATTTACTTTGCGTTTAAGTTAGGCAGATCGGCTTTGCCATTTTGGTCGAAGGGTTTCATAGATCTGTCATTTAATTTAGCTGTACGTCATTCGTATTCGAAATATGTTTATTCAAGTTAGGAATGGTTAGGGGAAAGAAATGCAACACACGTTTCCAGTTTTAAAATATTGCAATTACCCCAGTCACAATATTGTACCCTACTTCCATAATGACATTATGATGAAATAATGCTAAATTTATGATGAAACACGAGACAAACAACTTCCTTACATGAAAATTTACAAATATAATGAGACTATCAAGTCCGACCAAACTTAAATACTGATGAATATCAGATAAATCTATTAAGTATGAGTGTATAATTGCAAGAAAATAAAATATGATAAAATACACATTACAAACAAAAATTGAAAGAAAAAGAATGAGCTATAAAAAATGTGTAATAAATGGCCGCGTTTCGCATGTGGACGTGATTTGCGTCGAGAGCAGTTTTGAGCAGAATTTTATCACCGGTGACGAATATGTGTGACTTATAAACGGTAAATTCTATCAATTTCAACTCTTCTGTGATACTGTGTTAAACTTATAGTCAATATTACGAGCAGATTTATGCGTAATCATGGAGAATAACTCGCCACTCAGTAAGAAACTAAAGTTGAACAATGAGCACGCGGACTCAGCAGTTCCTCACCAGGC
Organism: Strongylocentrotus droebachiensis; assembly: GCA_035222895.1. Taxonomy (NCBI): domain Eukaryota; kingdom Metazoa; phylum Echinodermata; class Echinoidea; order Camarodonta; family Strongylocentrotidae; genus Strongylocentrotus; species Strongylocentrotus droebachiensis. Next base: position 142,006 of record JAVYIG010003219.1, read on the forward strand.
TTCCCCGGCAACCGCCGGGAACGTTACAGTGTGCGACCCCCCAGCGAAACGGAACATTCTCTCATCAGTTTCCCACTCTACCCCAGCGGCAGTAGCCGACCTATCAATGAACAAGCCACCACAATGGTTCGTACAATTCTTTGCTGATTTTGAGAATAGACAAGAGGCTCGTATTGAGTCACTTCTCGACAAAAAACTGGGTGACCTTACTTTTAAAGTCGCAGATCATGAAGAGAAGATCAAATGTCTGTCTTTTGAAGTTGATAATATGAAAGATGCTGTACAGGCCTTGCAAATAGAGAATGGAAAGCTGGAAAGCAAGTTAGACGATCTTGAAAATCGTTCTAGAAGAAATAATCTCGTAGTCTTTGGGATCCAGGAATCAGATAACAAGGAAGACTGCAGGAAGGTGATTCAAGATTTCATGCGTTTTGCAGAGGTGCCTGAGGATGTTATCAAGGATATTCAACGATGTCACCGTACACCATCATTTCGGCCCCAGGTAAAGGAGAATTCTCAACAATATCCCAGGAGGATCCACTTAGGTTTTGGCGCCTACACTGCGAAAGAGAGGGCCCGAAAAGCCTGCATTAAGAAGCTTAAGGCTACTACATCATTATACCAAGACCACAAGGTTTTCGTTGCGGAGGATCTCTCGCAACGTGTTCTCCAACTCAGAAAAGCTAAGGCTGGTTCATTCAAGCGTCTCAAGGAAGAGGGCAAAAGGCCTTTTTTCGTTTTTCCGGACAAGTTATGTCATAGGAATCCAGATGGAAAGATGATCATCGCTTAACTTTCTGCTGTCCTCCTTTTATGGGATAATATCATTCATGTGACATTCCAGTTTCATCCCTGATTATTATGTTTGTTTTATGACGTTCTGCTGAAGAATTCCTATATAGGTCTATGGAGATACACGTAGGTGTGAATTAATTGCTTCTGGCTATTTCACCGTGGAGTCTACAGCACTCAACATTTTTTATTCATCACATTATTTGAAAGTTTCTTACTTTGTTTGGAGAATATACATCCGTACGTTCATGTCATCTGTACAAAAGAACTTGCATTAACAAGCTAGTTGACAGTAACTTGGATGTTATTGACAGATGTCTAACTCTCCTTTATTTGGTGAGGGTGAACTTTTAAATATATAAGAGTGTAATTTAAGTTTATTTTACAAGATGTGGAGTTTAAGTGGCCCTGGTCAGTTACAATTTACAACAGTATAAAAGTTCTGTGCCATTTTCATTTTGTCTGTAATTCTTACTGTTTCTCCCTCTGACTCCAACAACACAAGACATGTTATATGTTTGCAGAATGCTCTTTTCCTAGTTAGATTGGGAGTTCGAAAAGTCACTTTACCCTTTTTTCTGCTCAGAACTGTTCTGCATGCCTTTGCACTTTTGGTTTGGGCTGTTTTATGATTTGAAGCCTTTGCCGTTCGTTCTCGTGCAACCTTTTTCTCTTTTTTATTGTCTTAATCTTGTCGTTTTGATGATGCTTACATCTACATGTATGTCAATTACTTTTTTAATTTCAAATGATCATGCAGCAATCAGTATTTTGCAGCTTTGTTACATAGGACTGGTTTTTATGACCACAATTCTTATTTCAGTGTTACCTTCATCTACAAGTGTAGTGATTTGGTGTGTATTTATGTGTATATACCATGAATGTTAGGTTAGCTACTTTTAATTGTCGGGGTATACAAGATCATGTCAAAAGAAGAAAATTTTTTCATTACTTAAGATCAATTAATAGTGACATAATATTTTTACAAGAAACTCACTCTTCTAAATCAGATGAACAATTTTGGAAACAACAATGGGGTGAAAAAGCATGGTTTTCTAGCCACGCTTCAAATAGTAGAGGTGTAGCCATTTTGATTCGAAATCGGGTGTCATTGGTCCTTAACTCTTCTTTTATTGACCCCGATGGGAGATACCTGATTTTATCTGTTACCATTAATGAGGTACCTGTGATTTTAGTTAATCTCTATGGTCCAAATAATGATGACCCCAATTTTTTTCTTGAAGTTTTCAGTAAAGTGGACAAACTCGATTACACCTCCATTCTATGCGCTGGGGATTTTAATGCTGTTTTGGGGCCCATGGATTATCAAGGGGGTAGGGACACCCACTCAAATTTCAAATCAAAGGAAATGTTAATAACACTTATGGATGAATTTAATCTTTGTGACATTTGGCGCAGTTTTCATCCAAACCTGAAGCAATATACGAGACATCAAAAAAAACCTAGAGTGTTATCCAGGATTGATTTCATTCTTGTTTCTGATAATTTTGTTACCAATTGTTTGCAATCTAAAATAATCCCAGGAATCCAATCCGACCATTCCCTTGTTACATTAAATTTTAAAGGTGCTCAACCACTAAGGGGCCGAGGATTTTGGAAACTGAATTGCAAATATTTACATAATGATGCAGACTTTAGTAGAATTATCATTGACAAAATAGAAGATTTTAAATTAATTCATTCCAAAAGCGATTGCAATCCAAATATTTTATGGGACTCTTTAAAGTGCACCATTACTGGCATTTGTATAGAATATTGTACACGTAAAAAGAAGGAAAAGGATTTTGCAAAAAAATACCTTTTGGCGGAAATAGAAGATATAGAGAAAAAATTAAGTGCTGATTTAAATAACAATGAGCTTATTAATGAAAAGGATTTTTTAACCCAGGCTTTAAATGATATTTTAGATGTGGAAACCAAAGGTTTAATTATTCGCTCACGACTTCGATGGGCTGAAGAAGGAGAAAAAAGCTCCAAATATTTTTGTAATTTAGAAAAAAGAACTGGAGAGAAGAAAAGTATTTTCAAATTAAAGAATGAAGATGATGATATTATTGTTAATCAACACGCTATACTGGAGGAAATTAATTCATTTTATCAAACCCTTTACACAAAACACTGTGGTGACAATAATTCAGATAATGAAATGGAGGACTTTTTAGACTCTATTGAATTCCCTCAATTAAATGAAGTTGATAAGGTTCTTCTTGATAAACCCATCTCTAAAAAGGAATTATTTGATACAATTGCTTCAATGAAACATAACAAGTCACCAGGTTTAGATGGATTACCTGTAGAATTTTATATTGTGTTTTGGAAAGATATTTCTGATATGCTTATAGACTCATTTAATTTCTCCTTACAGAATGGACTAATGTCTAGCTCACAAAGAAACGGAGTTATTACCTTGATTCCAAAAAAAGACAGGGATGCCTCCTACTTAAAAAATTTCAGACCTATATCCCTGTTAACAGTAGATTACAAAATTTTAGCCAAAACTTTAGCAAACCGTGTAAAAAAAATCCTTTCAGATTTGATTCATCCAGACCAATCTGGTTTTTTAAAAGGAAGGAATATTGGAAACAATGTGAGATTAATTATTGATATAATTGAATATACAGAATCAGAACAAATTCCTGGTGCAATCCTTCTCCTTGATATTCAAAAAGCTTTTGATAGTGTTTCCCATGATTTCCTATGTTGTGTACTAAGAAAATTCAATTTCAGTAATGAATTCATTGATTGGATAAAAGTATTTTACTCCGGTAGGAAAAGTTATGTATCTAACTATGGTAATTTGACCAGACCACTTAATATGGAAAGAGGTATTTTCCAAGGGTGTCCCATATCCCCATATTTATTTTTGTTAGTTATTGAATCTATGGCTCTTGCTATTCGACAAAACCCTAATATTCAAGGTATCCCAGTTGCAGAAAATGAACTGAAAATTTCTTTGTTAGCAGATGATTCTACGTGCTTTATTGATGGCTCAGATAACTCTTTTAAATCATTATTCGACACTATTGGGTTTTTTTCTGAGAGCTCTGGCTGTAAACTTAATATTTCAAAATCAGAGGCAATATGGATTGGTTCTTTGAAGGGTTGTCAAAGGTATCCATTTTGTGAGAAAGGTCTGAAGTGGAATAAATTTACTTTTAAGACTTTAGGCATTCACTTTTCTTTGACCACAGATCATTTATATGACCTTAACCATAAGATAAAACTCAAATCCATTGAAAACACCCTAAATTGTTGGCGCGCAAGAAATTTATCTCTGGTCGGGAAGATCTGTGTCGTAAAGACCCTATTGCTGCCACAAGTTCTTTATTTTTTTTCTGTGTTGTGTATTAAAATACCTAAGAAATTTTTTAGACAGTTAAATACAATACTGTATAAATTTATATGGAATGGTGGCAGTGATAGGGTCAAAAGAAGGCTCATGTGTAATGATTACTCTTTGGGTGGTTTAAAAATGATAGATCCATACACATTCTCTATTGCTCAAAAAATGTCATGGGTCAAAATGCTTCTTGATGATAACTATCAAAGCGTGTGGAAGTCCATTGAAATGTCTATTTTAAATAATTTCAGTAGCAGAGAGGATATACTATGGAAAGCATATGCTCCTCAAAGTATATTAAACAAATTAGGTTCATGTCAATTAGCTGAATCCCTTCAAACATGGTATATATTTAGAGAAAATTTTGCTAAAACTGAGTTCGGTACAGTCTTTTCCGCAATTGGCTCTTGTCAGTGTATTTGGTTTAACAGAAATATCTGTTCAAAATCAAAACATTATTTTTTATATGAAGATTGGTTGGACAAAGGAATTGTCTATATCAGTGATTTACTCAACCCTCCCCACCCAGGTAATAAACTTTTTGAAGAGCTTATTCTGGATTATGATATTGGTAAAAAAGACAGGCGGAAATACAATTTTTTATTGAGAAATATACCAAATGACTTGCTAGTCACTTCTGACTTAACCCCTGACAAAATATTTGATGACGTTAAAACTAAGCTCTTGAAAACTCTAAAAATTCCAAAATATGCATACAGTACAATGCTAGAGTCATGTTCTCCAGAACGTCAAATCTTATTTTGGAATGACCTCCAAGAACCTGACGAAGTTGATTGGGAAAAGACTCATGTGAATAACTTTAAATGCACTATAAGTACTCGTATTCGCTCTTTCTACTTTAAGTTATTTCATAGAGCTATAGGTTTGAATGATTTTTTGTATAAAATTAAAAGGAAGGTCTCCCCCAATTGTTCATTTTGTAATACTGACCCTGAGACATATAGTCACATTTTTGTTGAATGTCCTAATGTTAAGCCTATTTGGGATGAAACTGTTAAAGCTATTACTCAGAAAACTAATAAACCTCTAAATGTTTCAACATTTGAAAAAATGTTCGGTTGCGAATCTGATAGGTTCCTTACATATTTGTTTCTTTTACTTAAATATTATATTTATATATGCAAATTCCAAAGCAAACCACCAAACTTCGAAGGTTATAAATGCTATATTACGGCCAATAAAGAACTTGAGTATTGTATTGCCAAAAAAAATAACAAACTCCCTATTCATTTTCGGAAATGGAGATTTAATATTTGAATATGTTACCTTTGAGCTCCTTTGCAAATTGTATTTTTGCTTTTAACATGCTTTAAAAAAAAAATACCCTGTACAATGTACTATGTACCATGTTTGTTATATAAGTAACGCGGAAAACACCTAACATGTCTTTTTTTATGAATGAAAATCATTTTGTCTTATTCTTCTGGCGACAATTCTATGTTAACATTTTTGTATTGCTGCTTTTTTTTTTCTTTTTCAAATTGATTTCTTTGATTCATGTGTTGATTTGTATCTTGAAAACCAATAAAACACATAAAAAAAAAAAAAAAAAAAAGTTTTTGAAAGAAAAAAAATTAACATGAAAAAAAAAAAAAAAAAAAAAAAAAAAAAAAAATTGAAAGAAAAAGAATGAGCTATAAAAAATGTGTAATAAACGAGAAATCAACCATCAATTTAAGTGCACAAAATTTTAATTTGAATGCTACAAGTGAATTGTAATGCTAAAAGTACACCGTCGCGATGTCAGAAAATCGTGTTGCGTCAAATCGAATGACCAAATAGCAAAAGAAGCACACTGTTCATTAATTTGAATAAAACATACATAGATTCTAATGAAAAATGTATAGATTTGAAAACTAGAAAATGAATATGAACCCAAGTTAAACCTGTCAGCACTAAAACCGTCAAATTTGAACGCAAGACAAATTAATTCAAATGACAAAACCGCGAATTTGGTCGGGAAATCCTATTAGGAAAATAATAATAACAATAATAATATCGGTAATGATAATAATGATAAAGGTATTGATCAGTGTCCTTCTGATGTTTGTATAACTTGTATTTCTTTCTTTTTTACACCTGTAATATCTTTTATATACATATATATTTTATTGAATGAAATGAATAAATCTTGAAATCTTGAAATTATAATTTTGACGATAATAATTATCATAAAAATAGCAATATATTCATATTATTTAAAGTAAACAATGAAGGACACTTTTGCTGCACTCCAATTTCACTAGAGCCAAAATTGGGTCTTGGCATGGGCTCCAGTTTTACATTTATAGGAATGCTTTAATGCTTAAGATGGCGGAGGAGAACGTGAGCCCGACATTGCAACCATCGGAGGTTCTCAGGATGAAAACGATGGTGTAACTTCGGTTCCTTCATTGTTAGGAGGGCAGGCATCTGTCACGGTGGTAGAACGAGCATTGACTGTGGTGAGGGGGATGCCCTGGTCCATTCTCTGGGTCGCTCCGATGGTCTTGGCGTGAGTGCAGGTATACCACACGGCTACGAGACTGCTAAATGCCAGCAGCGACAGAGACACACCAACAAAGGCCATGGTACCGACCACTCGTCATTGGAGGCTAAATGAAAACCATGAAACACAAAGCAAAAACCAGTTTGTCAGGATCCTATCTGCTTGAAAAAATATTATTTTTTTCTGTTCTCACATGATACTATACGACTTACAACAAGCCCTTTTCAACTAAAATCTTAACACGACGTTGGGTTTTAGGCTTTGTCCAAAATTGCAAGTTTCAAAGGAGGTTTAATAGTCTGAGGTCTAATTGTTCCTTTTGTTTAACAGGGTAAACGTTTTATACACAAAGTCAGGTTTAACTGAATAATACTTCTAACCTTAGTTTTTTTTTTTTAAAGTCTACAAGTAATCGACATGTCCATAACCTGTAATCAAGATATAAACTTTACTAAGAAATTGTTGTCGGGTGTATTATGACAAAATATAACTTGTTTCGAGATTTTACCAAAACAAAAACACTGCTTGCTATCGAAACGCGTGCATTACCGCGTCTCATATAACAAAACATTATATTCAAACGTTCTAGGAAAATTATGGCTCAATTTCAATTTCAATGTCATGAATACAAATAATTAAACAATTCAATTGTGTTTCCCTTTGGTAAAACCTGTCATTTTGCACTATTCTTCAGTTCTATTGCGAGAAATATATACTTTAAAAATCTGTCTTTAATAGCATGTAATAATGATCAGCTTTTTTCATGCCGTTAGAATTCTCAATAATGCTCTCAATGTTGAAATAAATGTAACTATACATATTTTTGTGTAAAACGAAGGGTGATTGGAAAACCTTTTCGCGTATATGTGAAACTACAGAGCAAGAAATGATTACGCGATCGCCTGAGAATAAGTTTACAACTTTGAACCTACCAAAGGAGTGTATATTTACCCGAACTCCTTGAACCTACAAAGACAGGGGCGCAGTGACCATGGGAGTTTTTTCACAAGGGACCGGTCGATTTGAGGACTGCACTAAGAGCCATCAGAATTCTCCAACCGAATTTCAGTGCCAATCCGACCCTAGCTTATACAAGATATGGGGAATAGAAATAGTTTTGGCATACTTACGCTCCTTGCACCTCACACCTACAGCGTCTTTGTTCGTGCAGTAGCCGTTTAACCAAGTGTTATAACTACAGTCGTCCAAGTTGACCTCAAAACCGGAACAGTAAACACTTCTCAACCAGATCAGCCCCGAACCACTCCCGAAAAACGCCCCTCCAAGGGCCTCAGCGTCCTCAGTGATGTATCCCAACTGCCGGCATACGACCTCCGCCATGCTTTGTAAGCTACTACTCGCCACGTAGTTGCCACACACAGTTCCCCATCGTCCATTGGCGCGGACTTCTAGCCGGCCTTCGTATTCCGATGATGAATTCACCAAGCGAATGTCGTCTATTGAGACGACGCTTGGTAGTACTGTCGTAGGATCTTTATAAAATTGGGTGATTACATAAATATTATGATATCACCTCCCTGTTCCAAAAAAATCACTACGACACAAAGTCATGTTCTGGCGAAAAATGCTCTGACCTGTCAACATCAAAAACTGACCAAGTTCTTGGCCTTAACCAAACACTGTACCTTGCCCTAGCCCTTACCCTAACCCATATGACAAAATAAAGCCATTGGCACAGGTTGCTAGTGTATATGTCAGCTAGAGCATCTTAAGGCTCGTTCAGATAATGACCTAAAATATGATTTCTGAATCTTAGTCTGAATCTTAGTCTGAATCTTTGTGGCGTCATCCCAAGAAGCAGCCTGTTTTTTTCTTTCCGTTTTTGACCTTGGCCGAGCCAATCTGCACTTTATATATCACATGATCTATTTACACTTTAATTATTTCCGTGTTTCATTTTTCTTGTGTATACTATCTAAAGACTATCTCTGATAGTGCTACTGTTTCCCGACAAGCTATGTGCTAATGCAGTTATTCGCCAAGCGAAGGAATTCAATAGTAAAAATTATATAGAAGAAGAAGAAGCTCACTATAAATACGCGCAAGTCCTTTATTACGCACATGCAGTTACCATTCATTTATCTACATTTGCCACACTCGACCAAGGTGAGATAAATGGGTAGCTAAAACTCAACAACAAATTTGTTTTTTTACCGCGGCATGACATCTGGTGTATATATTATGATTGTTAGTTTTTTTCTACTTACGAAAGCATTGCACTCCAGCATCGGCATATCCATTTTGGCAATACAAATAGGTGACACCCCATTCATTATGCGAGCAGTCCTCTAACCTGTCATCATAGGAATTGCATCTGACATTAGTAAGGTACTTCGGTCCCGATCCAGCGCCGTATGGACGACCAGTCCTAGCCAACCCAACACCCCCTGTATACCCGAGCTGCCGACAGACTACCCTCGCGTCATTGTCATCCCAGCCACTATCACAGACTGTACCCCCATTGGTCATCATGGAAGATCTCGACCCGGCCTTCGTCTGGACTAGAACCATCCACAAGACGGACAGCTCCTTCAAGGGGACCTTCGGGACAGAAACAAATAACTTCGGACTTACATTGTGAAATACAGAGTGGCACAGGATTATCAGCTGGGTGGCACATAAATCATTCCTGTAGATAAATGTTACTTGTTTTAAACGGCTCGTTCAGATGTAACGCGGCAAAACCGCGGCGCTTTTTGTGGAAACGTTAAGTGTAATACGCTTCACATTTCTGAATCTGTTAACACAGATCTCAGTCGATACGCGGAGTTTCCATTAATTTGACCCGAATTTTACAGGTACAAAAAAACAAATTGTTTGCGGCGGTTTTTTCTGAACAAGCCTTTACCGCGTCATACTGACTTAAGCCCGTTATTCCATAAGTTACGTTTTTCAATTCAATATTATTCATGCCACGTACAATGAACACTAGGCCAGATAGGTCCCACAAATGATGACGGCTACGCCCTAAGTTGTCTTGTGTAGATCGTTAAGTCACTCGTCCGCTGAAAGTAGATATCCGGACAAATCCGAAACCTTAATTGAGCTAGGTAGGCCATCGAACCCTGCTCCAAGGGGTTTGCGTAACGGTGACTAGAGATTGCGACTATATCTTTTATGCATTTACATGCCTGAATGTCTTTGTATGAAGCAAATGAAAGAACGCTCACATGAATTGGGTATACTGGGCCCTTAGTACTGTTGTTGTAGGATTGCTAGTGAAGATATATGATAGCTACGCAATAAAGCTTAGTATATTATCGCATTGCTCGAATCGAATCTATTATAAACAGTAACATATATAATATTAACTACTCCATTATATTTTGATCGCAATTTAATTGTGCAACATACTTCTGTGAAATCCAAAGTGCTGTTGCTCATTCGAATCGCATTTCAATATATTTACACCGCGTATATATACTTTGCATTGTTAGTCTTTTAATGTTTAACTCGGATGCCCGATCGAGACATAATCCAAAAAGCTTACCTCAACTCTAAATGTGAACCTTAACTCAGATCCTAAATTACGTTTTTTAGTACAAACAATGATGTTTCTGATTAACATTGATATATGATTATGTTAAGCATGAATGACTATGAGGTGGTCGACATTTCGTTGCAAAGGCCTAATACACAGTTTTCACTTGTCACCTTACAATGAAATATTCGCTGCCGGAGGTGTCGTTGTCGAGTGGTTAAAAGCACTAGACGGGAAATGCAAAGGTCGGGGGTTCGAGTACCAACACGGCACTATGTCCTTTGGCAAGGCATCAATCTATATTTGCCACATCATACCCAGGATAGAGGTAAGGACCTAGTAGCATGACGAAAGCATTTATGTTAGAAATTTCACATGCCCTCAGGGTTACCATATGGTAGGAATACTCCACAGGGAGTGGTGATGGTGCACATTGTTTGTGAATGAGTCCGATGACCGTTGTAATGATATCTGTAAAGCACTAGATATTTCGTATAAAGCGCTATATAAATCCAGTATTATCATTATTAATATTACTGCAAACTTACTAATGCAACGAGCTCCAGCCACATCACTGGGGTCACAATTGTCGCTGCCGTCGTTGCTGCTCCTGCATTCATCCAACCTGCTTTCCGTGCCGCTGCAGTAAACGCCTGTAGAGTGTATTGGACCACCACTCCAGTCGTCCGCAGTCCCGAATGGAACACTGCCACTGTCATTTTGGTATAATCCCAGCTGTCGACAAACAGCCGTCGCTTCTGTAGCACCCCAAGAACTACGTTTGCAGATAATGCCCCATTGGCCATTGTTATAGATCTCCACCCGACCTTGGTTTGTCGTGGGTCCATCAACGAGACGAACATCCCCTTCGTTGGGAACTTTAAATCAAACAACAGGATCAACCAAATATTAACCAAATGTCATTTTGAAATGCAAATGATGAAATAACAAAGAAGATATCAGGGTGGTAAGCTGAAAAAGATCGATGTAAGCGTGAAAAGTATGTTTAATAACATACTTAATATTAAAAACTATGTTAAGTTTAAAACAATGTTAACATAATTTTGGCAGGAAGATGGAGCGCTCATGTACGCATAATCTTAGCATAACCTGCAAAGTATGATAGTTAATATAGTTTTGGTATTCTGAAAACTGTTCTATATAGCCGAAATTGGTCTTGAAGTCTTTTAAGTACTGCACATCGTCCCATTTATACTTTGAGAAAAGTTTCACAGAAAATACGTGTTTACACAAGCGATGAGAAAAAGTAAGATGGGGGTTGTGTCCCGAAGCTGAACAAAAGCAAATGTATTCTTTTTGCCTTTGGATTTAACGAAATGAAGGCCTATGCACTAAAGAGCACTAACCATCATAAATATTAATCCTTTATCATATTGCATAACAAATTAGTCTCAAAATATATAATAAATATTCCACGTAAAGTTCTTCAAATTACAGTTTTCATGGTTTTAAACCAACTGTCCAGATAGAAAACCTGTCCGGACACACAACGTCTGGTTATTAATATATGTACATGAAGCTTATTTTGTAAAGAGTAAAGATGTGTGGTCCTATTTTATTTTCATACTTAATCTAAAGCGAAATAAACGATACATTCCAGGACAAAATTTAAAAGTTGGTTATACAGTGATATAGACGTCAGATGATTGTCACAGAAATTAGATACAAATCAAAGGAAAGGAGACATTTGATGATAAGGGTAAAGGCCATATTTCATCTTTGAACTTACCAGTGCAGATAACAGCAACATCCTCAGCGTGTGAACAGTCGTGCGAGCCCCATCCATTACTGCTGCAGTCATCCAATCGAACTTCAAAACCGGTGCACCTGACATTATCCAAATGTATTGGGCCATTTGCGTATTCATAGTTATCACCGAGGGAAGCCCTAGCATTGTTTGTTTGATAGCCCAACTGCCGGCAAAGTACCTGGGTATCTGGGTAGCCCCAGCCATCGTTACATACGGTCCCCCATGTGCCAGCGTAGTAGATCTCGACCCGACCCTCGTTTGGACTGTTACCGTCGACCAGGCGAACATCCCCTTCTTCAAAATCTTTATACAAATATAACATAGACATCGGTTGGGGTGGGGTGGCTGGGGAATAGTACTCTGGCATTGTGGAAATAGCATAATTATGGGACGTATCAACCCACTGCGTGCAAATTATAAAATACTCTGACGACTTTCAGAATTGCTGTAGGATATATCAATACCAGGGGCCAAACAACTGTCCGACCAAATAGATACCAATAATTGGTCTGACTCTGTCATTGTGGCAATAGCATAGGCTTTTGGAATAAAGTCGGCTAAGTGTGTGCACATTTTTTACACTATGACACCTTTCCAAATCGCTGTGGTGCATTCTCTTGGCAATTCTCCCCGAGGTATTAGTGTGCCACCATATGTATATAATGTCTGTATTGTGAACACAAATCTTGCTCACAGGACATGTACATGTATGATGAAAATGCTCCAAATACAAACAGTGTAAACACAAACTAGTTTAACTGAAGACATTGCGTGTAGAATGAAATTGTTCCAGGTCCTCGCAAGACTATGCCTATAGTGGTTACACTCAAAGTACCCCCTTTTCAGTTAAGAAATTGAGGGTTCTATCCGTATTAAATAGTCTCCTCGGCTGCGCGCCGGCCGGCAAGACGGCCGTAATTGCCGTGCGTGCACATGTGCGTCATACATTTTACGTGACCCTCGCTCGATTTATTTAGGTTCAACACAATAGGATGTTGAAATTACCGTTGAGATGATTTCTTCGTGAGTATTTGCGATTGTGTTCAATTTGCTCTTACGACCTCCTTCCGGTTGGGATACTTTTTCTTACAGTCTTAACGCCCCCATCACACCAAACTAGTTCTCACTACGTTCTGGAGCCGTCCTAGAAAATCGTAAAACGGGTTGTGGTCGGGGTAGAATGTGTAAATTGATTTTATTATTTACTATATAAATCTATGTATCTACCTATTATTTGCTAGTTTATCCAAATTACGCCACCTTCGAGAACACTCTAAAAAGTCACAATCGCGCATGCGCCCACCCTTCATACATCGCCTTCACGTGCGTATCGCACGCCCGCCATTCATCCTCTTTCACGAGCCTCCAAAGACATAGCTTCGGACATGTTGCCCGCAAGGAGAGGGGACGGAGGGAGGGACATAGGTAGATACATAGATTTATATAGTAAATAATAAAATCAGTTCTGATTTTTCTGATTTACCACAATAAATCAATGTATCTACCTATTATTTGCTAGACCAGCACACAAATGGACCGGGGGGCATGTCCAGAATAAGAAGGAGATTACTGGGGAACAAAGGGAACAAAGTCAGCCAAAACCGCCCGCAGGGACGCAGTTGCAAACAACACCACAACACCTCCCCAGAGGTGACGTCTCCGAAGATAAAAAGATGTAAGGGAATTGGGAGACCGCCAAAACGCGGCCTGCAAAAAGTCAACCAAACCCACTCCCTGGGACAATGCCCAGGAAGTACCACTACATCTAGAATTATGGGCACTGGTCTGCCCTCTGCGAACAGGGCCTCAGGACCCGCGGCCTGAATAGTGTCCACTATCCATCTGGAGATGGATTCACGAGACGCAGAAGAAAGGAGCTCCCGCGAAATAAGGAACAACTGGACATCCTTTCAATGAACCATAGACCTATCTAAGAACCTTAGTCCTAACTATATAGTTACTATATTTATCTTACTTTTATTTTTACTTTTACTTTTTCTTTTTTTTTGTATTCCCTTTTAGTGTGTTTTACTGGTATTAGCTTTCGACCATAATTATTTAAGCGTATCCATGTAACTAAGTCAGGGGCTTGCCTCATACAAGCTCTGCTTTTTTAGCAAGCCCCTCCGTTTTGAATTACTTCATCAAGGTCATTTTTTTCTATTGTTCAGTACTGTTTTTTCCCAATATTTCTTATCAACTAAATTTTGTTCTACATAATACTGAATTTACTTTGTTTATATTATATTTGACTGTATTATATTATGTCTGTTTATATTTTGTTTGTTTTGAAACGGAAATAAATAAAATCTGAAATCTGAAAATCTGAACTAAAATCCACATGAGTGCCCTAATGGGGCACCAGACCTTGTCCTGAGCGACCGAGAAGTCCGAAAGAGGACTGAGGAAAACCTCCATCGGTCCGGAGGAAGGTCGTGGGACCAACCGAACTTCCCACCTCTCCCACCTGATATGGCCGGGGGAGGCAGACAGCGCATGGAGCGTACCCCTCCGCTGTCCGGAAACTATTGCCATAAGGAAAAAAGTTTTCAGCGTCAAGAAGCTGTGCCAAACGTCCAAAACCTTCGGAAAACTCCAAGCAGGAGCCAGCTTCGGTATAGCCAGCCACTGCATAAAAGAACGCAGTAACTTCAACAAGAAACGGGAGATAACCCCCGAGCCGTCCGGAAACCAGACATGAGAGGCGGCGAGGGCTGAACGGTAACCACAAAAAGGACTTTACCCTCTATAAGCAATAGCTAGGGTATCGAACCGATGTCTCCAAATACTAGGTGGTCGCTGTTCCACGAGACCACTTTGCCTCACCAAACAAGTAAACCAAAGTCCAGCTATGACACCTATCGAAGTCTACGGGTGAGACCCCGAGGTCTTCACACCAAATGGAGCAGGGCTCCAAACAAGAGTTGTAAAGGGTCATTGTTGAATCCTTACAACTCTAGACTTAAACCGCGAGGCCCTCCCAGAGAGCCCAGAAGTCCTAGCGTACTCCCCGACACCGGCCCAGCAGCCAGAGAGAGTATGCACCGCGGGCGATGACGGAAAATCCCCGAACGAGACTGGGACAACAGATCCAGTCTTAGCAGGAGAAGGAACAGATATCCGCAGCAAAAGGGACAGAAACCAGAAACACTGAACTGAAGCCAGCCAGTCAGCCGCATGCTAGGCTTCAATGAGTATGCACCGCAGGGCGATGACAGAAAATCCCCAATAGAGACTGGGACAACAGGCCCGGTCTCAGCGGGAGAGGGGACAGATGTCCACAGCAAAAGGGACAGAAACCAGCCAGAAACGGAAACTCGCCGGGGAGCCCGATGCCCCAAACATCAACGACGGACACTGATTACCCTCCAAATGAGCTAGGGAACTGTGTCCTTTAAAACAGAAAAGAACAAGTCATGCCGAAACCCGGGACAGTACAGAACTCATGCGAGTTCTCCGGGTGGTTTCGAACCAGGGACCTTAGATCTTCAGTCTAACGCTCTCCCAATTGAGCTATTTCGGCTAGTTGTAAGAGATAAATCCCCCGAAAAAGGCGACACCACAGCCCTTAAGGGCTGGTCAGCCGCATGACTAGGCTTCAATGAGCCCTATCACAGATGGCGAAGCCATCTGCGAGATGAGTCACAGACATAGCCGCCATTTAGGAAAAACCCCAAACCCCAGAGGGGAAGGGTGAGTCTCGACCCAGCTACCCGTTCCTCTCTTGGAGGTGTAGCAAAAGAAGCTGGAGAAGAGAGCTTAACCATCATTAACGGGCAAAAAGCCCGAGGAGAAATGCCAACCACCTAACTGAGCCTCCCCGAGGCCGAACTCGGTAAGACGATCCCCAAACCAAAAAGGGGTACCGGCTTACACCAGACCAGCGAAACTGGGCCGCAGGCCTTTCGGATGAGACCAGGGTAAATCCTGTCGCCCACCAAGCTACTTCGACACCGCGCGAAGCCCAGTCTGAACGGTTGGAGAAGAGGCAAGCTGAGGTCTAAACATTACCACAGCTCTCTCCGCCTAAGTCACAGTCGGAGACTTGACATTAGAAGGCCACAATAAACATAACAACCCAACCACAACTTCGTGCCCCTCGCCGAAGCGTCGAGTGACGAAGCTTGTTCTAGGGCCTTGCTAAACTGGAAGTGTCAGCGAAATAGGCCCAGTATGGCCACCACGCCTCACCGCATCAGAGGCCGCAAGAGCATGGTGCGAAAGGCTTACGTGTGGTCGACAACCTCCTGTCGTGTGTCCGACAACCTTCTGTCGAGTGGCGAACTCAACTGAAACCCCGCTGCAGATGCCGAAGACAACCGCGAGGGCAGGAACTACAGGCCCAACTCCCACCAACCGGTCGACGGCCCACGGTGGAAGGCCAACAGCACCAGGCAACCCGGACCTAAAAGTGTCTTGGATGCCGGAGTAACAACACCCGCGAAATATGAACGATCCCAAAGCCAGGTGGGACCAGGGCCGGCTCATTACCAGCCCGGTACGGGAAGGGGCAGAAGCTGAGCCTCCGCCCAAAACCAAAATGCTTTTCGGGTCTTTTGGTGGCTGGTATCCCCAGACACCAAAATCACCAAGAAGCCACGAAGCCCAGCCTGAGCGGCTAGAGAACATACCGACTGACGTAACACCTAACTCAGCCTTCTCTACATTGACCCAGTCGGCAGCTTGACGTCAGAACGCTTGCACTTCTTACCCGCAGGTACGGGAGAAGAAGCGAGTATAGCGGCCATACTAGACTTCGTTAACCCCCAAATAAATTCAGTGTGACCGGGACCAACACGCTCCACTGCGCCAGAGGCTCATCAATCAAGACCCGAGAGCCTCCGTGAGACCGGGATCTTTGCGTTTCACGACTGGATGAAACCATATGACGTGGGTGAAACCGGGGCCACACCAACAAAATATTGGCGAGTCGTTGCATCGCAACAAAGCCCTAAGACACAAAGATTGACCCAAAGGAGGAGCTAAGTGCGATTACTTCTACATAACTGACCCACCCTAGGGCGGCGCCCGTTAAAACTAGAACGGGAGGAGATCACCGGAGAAGGGAAACCCTTCTTACACACAAGACACCCGTCACCGGACTGGCAATTCCCCATGAGCGGTATTCCCGCGGAAGCCGGAGATGGGAAGCCTGGGCCGCACCTGGCACAGCCAGAGTGAAGGCCTCTGGTAATGACGACTCAAAGAAAGTCTGTACGTCGGCTGCCAAACCACGGGGGCTTGGGAGCCGCGCTGACTAGTGACTGAGAGTCACCCATCTGACCCTCAAACTCAACGACGTGGAGAACCTGGCCCCGAGGGGGCGGGCGCAACCACAAACATTAATCTCCTCGCCGTGCGGCGACTGCAATAGGAGGGACAGCTCCGGGAACCAAACCAGTACGAGAACAGGATCCTGAGAATCAGGAACATGTAAACAAGTCCGGGTACCAGAATGGGCTATCCAAAATATCGGACACTATCCAGGCAACTGGTACCAGATCAAGCCACCGAGGTAACACCGGACTTAGGCCCTGGACGCCCGTGTCCAAAGACATGACAGAGCCGACCACGAAAAAGGAAGGCCTGTACCACCAGAGGTCGGCCGAGAGGGCTGGGTTACTACCCCGCCAACTTCTCTCAGCAAAGAGCTCCAAATAATCAAGAGGCCTTTTCCGATTTCAAATGCGCGGGCCGTGCGTCGTCTTTGTGTGAACATCTCTGTTGAGAACGCGGTGCATGCAAGGACCATTCGTCCAGCGCGCTAGCAACACGCTGTGCATTCGTGGAAGTTGTTATCATGTACGCTCTGTGTACGGTCTGTATGCGCCCTGTATGCGCCCTGTGTGCGCTCAGCGCGCTAGCAACACGCTATGCATTTGGTGTCAGCTCGCTGTAGCTTCGAGAAAAGTTGGGCTCACGACAACGCACTGGCCAAAATAGCAAATTTCAATGCGCTGACCGTGCGTTCCTCATGCGTCCCCTCTGTGTGACCGGGCCTTAACAAACTCCACGCTCACCAATATTCTAGCCAAACAGTTTCAAATAAAATGCAAGTAAACAAAGAGAAACGCCAGACAAAAGGAGCAAGCGAGATTCACAAACTCCCGCTCACCAAATTATCCAGCCAACAGTTTCAAATAAAATGTTTTATATCAAACTAAACCCAACGCATGCACGAAAAATAAATCCAACAATCACGAACACAACAAAAGGCCACACCGCTGAAGCAGTGAACCACGAAGCGAAACGAACTAAGCTGGAACAACGGGCGATGAATAAATTACTCGCCAACCCAACCAACGGCCGTATAACGCCCAGACCCAACGCCCTAACCAGCAGCGTATTACGAAGCCGGTATTTACGATCGTGAAAAAGAAAATATGCGGAGCTGAAATGAAACTCAAATTGCCGCAAAAATAAAAATGTGACTAGGGAACCCGTACCACTAAATTAATATTAATTAAAATGAGGACGGAATTCAATACGTAAAAAGAGCTAAGCCCACCGAAAAAAGGACAAAATCCTTGATTTTAATGTGACTCAGCTGTATACGATGTCCGTCTCGGTGGGCGAGAATCGAAAGAGGATAAATGGCGTGCGTGCAATGCGCACGTAAAGGGCGCATGCGCGATTGTGACTTTTTAGAGTGTTCTCGAAGGTGGCGTACGTAGTTTGGATAAACTAGCAAATAATAGGTAGATACATTGATTTATTGTGGTAAATAATGTCTATAATGCGAAGCTAGTTTGTTCATATAAATTCCTCAATACGTCCATCACGTCTGTACCCCGTCCACAGTCAGTTAATATCAAGTTCAGGTCGGGTAAATTTGCCATTTCCAGTCAGTCCAAGCCTGTCCGTAGTCAGTTTAAACCCGTTATTGACTAGTTCTACCTCGGTCCAAATACAACCAAACCCATTCTAACTAGTTAGCCTTCAGGGACAGTTCAGCTCGTCCTCATTTTGTTCTTAGTGCGTTCGAACGCACACATAGAGCGTGTGCAATCACGTCCTGGCTCACGGGTTATACAATCTTAGCGCGTTCTTGCCATCCTTTTTCCCGTTCAAATCCAATGCTTCAAGCTGTGCAGATCAAGACATTCAAATGAACCCCCATCACACCAAACTAGTTCCCACTACATTCTGGAAGAAAGTGCCAAACGTGCTCAAACTGTGTGCGAACGGAGTGAACGTAGTAGCAACTATTTACGATCTGTTTAATAACTTTATGAACGGGGTCGGACTGGCTTGGACGGGAAGGGTGCTTTAGAACTTTGAGCCTGTTCAAAATTGTCCCCGTCCTGCAATTAGACGAAGTGACAACGTACTTAAAACAAGATGGACGTACTACGAACGGAATTGCCGTACTATGAACGGAATCGCCGTACTTCGATCCTACTGGGAACGTGTTACACCGTGGTGTGGTCGAGCATCAAACCGGGACGGGATTGCACACGCACGATAGGAGCGCGTTTGAACGCACTGGGTTCTAAACTATTTAGAACAAGTTGCAAACTAGTAAGAATGGTTTGAACTGCTTGAAAATGTCAAATTTACCCGATCTGAACTTGATATTAACTTACTGTAGACGGGGTACAGACGTGATGGACGTATTGAGGACTGTTTATGAACGATCTAGGATCGTATCATAGACATTATCTACACCTTCTTGGACGTATTGTGGACCATTAATGAATGAGTTAGGATCGTATTATAGACATTAGACTAGTGCAGTCCGAGCCCGTCCATGAAGTCCTTAAACAGATCGTAAACAGTTGCTATTACGTTCAGCTCAGTTCGCACACACTTTGAGCCCGTTTGGCAACATTTTTGAGAACGTAGTGAGAACTAGTTTGGTGTGATGGGGGCTTTAGTATTTCAACTTACCCGCCGTGCAATGAACTGCAGCATATCCGTTATCCTCACAACTATCGTTGCCAACTGCGTTGATGCGTTTACCGCAGTCATCTAGCTTATATTCCTGGCCTACACAACCAATATTATCAAGGTGTATTGGACCAAGACCGGGTCCGTATGTTGCACCGCTAATAGCAAATCCAGTATGTGGCTTATACCCCAGCTGTTGACATACAACCCAGGCTTCAGAGGCACTCCAGTTCGAGGCACAGACACTACCCCATATCCCTTGGTAGAAGATCTCTACCCGACCTTCGTTTATAAATGGACCATCTTGCAAACGAACATCTCCGTCATCAGGCACTTTTGAAAGTAATACAATGAAAGAAGAAACAAGGATGAATGATGGATACGACAAATGTTTCTTTTTCTAATCTTTTTCTAATCTTTTTCTTAAAATAATCTAAAAATATTGCGAAATACTGGAATCGCATAACGATTCTGAATGTAACGATGACAGATGCTACAATATTCATTATGGTAATACAATTCAATAGGGGTGGGGGGAAGATCCCAAGATTTAAAAACAATAGGAGAGGCCACACGGTTCGTTTACGAAAATAGACCTTCAATTAATGACAAATTATGTAGCGAGGAGAAAACGTCAAATATAGTTTAGTGGCAAAGATCATCATCATGATGGTGGTGGTGGTAATGGTGGAGATTATATTGATGTTAATAATAATTATGGTGATTATAATGATTATCCAGAAGAAATGGAGGGTAGAACAAAAAAGGAAGAGGAGATAAGATAGAAATGAAATAGAGTTGACGAACAATATAGACATAGAGCAAGAGCATATACGAGAGAAAGGTGAGAGAAATGTTTTTACTTAAATCATAAGCGATCGTCAATTCAGCCCTAGTTTTTTAATGATATCAATAATATTCACTGTTGATAGGTATAATCAAAGGCAAAGGAATCGAAACAACAACCAAATTAAACGGTTCTACCCCTGGGGCCAATCAGAATATTTTACTGTCCACACGGGTGACAACTGGTTTTACAACCTCTACTCCCCCCCCCCCCCTCCCATAAACACGGTTATCCATGTGTCAGAATCACACCCGTTTCGAGGGTTTTTCCCCCGCACATTTCCCTGATAAATTTACTTCCTAAACAAGTTTACGAGCTAGCCCCCCCCCCCCCCCCCCAAATGCAGACCCAACATATTCGCGCGATTCAAGGCTGCACTAAGGCCATGCTAGGGATAGGAAAAGGGTACTCTAAATGCAATTCTTGAGTCTTGGCCTATTTGACACCGTACGTTACTACTTCACGCGCGTCACGCGTGTCACGCACCTAATACTAACCAAAACTGCCATTATATCCCTTTTGGTTTTGGTAGAGCGTGGGTGGGTATATGAAAATATTTGACTCCGCCACCCCCTGCCCGCGGATTTACCCAAGCCGATGGCATGACACCAGACTTACAAAAGCATCGTACTCCGGCATCTTCGGAATGGGAACAGTCGTGGGTGCCCAAACCACGACTGCGACAGGATTTTAGTTTGACCTCTGTGCCCGAACACTGGACATTATCTAGGTGTATTGGGCCAGATCCTCGTCCAAAATATGCTCCTACGAATGTATTTCCATCAAGTGGTTTGTACCCCAACTGGCGGCACACAACCCAAGCGTCGTGGTTATCCCAAAGGTCATCACAGACGGTACCCCACTGGTCTTCATGGTAGTACTCCACCCGTCCCTCCATCAGATTGCGACCACCCACAAGCCGGATATCGCCTTCGAAGGCAGCTTTAAAGGTGGATCAAATAATGATATCAATAATATTAATAATAATAACAACAATGATTATGTTAACAACAATAACAACAGCAATGATGAACGCAATGTCATTAATAATGATAACAATGATAATTATATTAATGATGGTAATGATAACGATAGTTGTAATATTAACAATAATAACTAGAAATTCAATCGTGTCACAACAATATGCGTGTAGTGGCGCCCGTGTTTCTATGTGTCAAACGAAAGAGCCTCTCTCGGACTATAAAGAGCACTTTACAAGAAGTCTGTAGCTACTGTGAACGTGGGGGAAATGTAGGTCGAAAGAAAGGCTTAAAAAACGACCCTAAACGGACAAAATGGTGCCTAGACGGAGAACGAAGAAACCATTGACCTCAAAAAGATGCTAGAGATTATGCCTACGAAATTTGAAAGGAATTAGAAAGGGCTCGCAAGCCAAACCGACTCCACAACGACCCCAAACCGAGTGGTTCTTGGTCATTTGGGGTAATATTTTGCTGGGTCTGTTGCAATGTGGTGTTGATTTCGTCTATATTATGTGACTGAGTTATAAATACACTTACGTGGGCAAACCACTCCGGCATCTTGATCATGGCCACACGTGTTGTTACGCCATTCTCCACTGCTGCAATCTCCAAGCTTGCTTTCAGTACCTTCACATTGGACATTACCAAGGTGTATCGGACCAGTTCCTTCAGCATATGCACCCCCACTTACAGCCTCGGCACCATGTCGGTAGTTTCCAAGCTGTTTACATATAACTGCAGCGTCATCGTTGTCCCAACCATCATCACAGACTGTCCCCCATTCCTCTTCGTAGTAGATCTCTACCCGACCATCCTCCGCCGTCGATCCATTCGCCAGGCGGACGTCTCCTTGAACATAAGGACCTTTAGATGAAAATAATGAATAAGTGATATAAATAACAAGAATAATAATGATAATAATCAAATTAATAAATAATGATAAAATAATATAAATAATGATATTAATAATAATATATATAACCCTACAGGGTACATTATTTATGTACCATGTAGGGTTATATACTCATTTTTTCACTCCAAATGTCCCCCAATAACGCCTTTTAGTGAAATTACACATATATAGAGATATATAAACAAATTGGGCCTTCTATGAGAAATAAAACGTAAAAAGTTGTCCTCCTAATGACAATGTCTACTTAATGACTAATTTTTTCACTCCAAATGTCCCTATAATGACGCCTTATATCAATAATAATATCAATAACAAATAATAATGATATAATAATGGTTATAATGATAATAACAGTATGCTTATTAATGATGATAATAATACAACTACTAAGAATAATATTAATAATGATAACAATAATGATAATTAAAAAATAAAAATGATAATAACTACAACAACAGCAATAATAATAATACAAATAATTTAAAAAATAAGGTTAAAGAAAATAAAAACAATCATTTACTGTTTTGGAATATAGCACATAATCTATATCCACTTCCAGATAACCTTTGATATTCTAATCCGGCTAGATTTAGCTCTAGCAACCGTAGCTTTCAGTGCATTCAATTAATAAAACCTAAGTTGTAGACACGTATTACACGTGGATATATTGTAGTAAATGTAGATTAAATAATGTCTAGCCAATGGACGTTAAATTTCTGCGGCATGGATTCGCCACCAGGGCAACCAAAAAAAATTCTCACCACATTCGACTGCCAAAACCGTTGCAAAAATACAAATTGGTGCACCGATGACGGGACACGCATCTATTCGGTTTTCGTTCCCATTGCAATTATAGGCTAAACCGAACGTATGAAAAGGTCCATTTCCGCGGCTCATAACAAACCCGCGTACATGTGTGGTGTCTAAGCCCAGCTGTCGACATGCAACTTCTGCTGTGTAATCAATTAAGGACCAATCAAAGTGGCAGATGAAGCCCCACGTGGAATTGTGGTAGATCTCCAACCTTCCCCCGCTCGAGGGGCTACCATCTTCAAGACGTATGTCCCCTTCGGCAGGTTCGGATTCTGTGAAACAGAAATGTAAAGATATAAGAGGTACGTCAATAGAATGAGGTAGATAACAGTAATACATATATATATGTACACTGTTGGTCATAAAGGTGGAATATTTTTGTTTTACCCCAGCTAATGGAATGATTTTGACAAAGATTTATTCCTAATAGATAATGCATGGCCGTGCAGAGGAATTTTTCCTGTTAGGGACCGGCGAAAAATGTAATGAGTTATTTATAATTTATTACATTTTCTTTCTTGTTTAATTTTATTTGTGGGGCTGCCCCTACTCTAGCCCCCGCTGCCTACTAACATGATTCAAAGGCAAAGTGATGGCCTCGTAACTGTGAGGCCCTGGATCAAAACCGTATGGATGTGCTATATTAGTGCCCTTTTGTTAGGCATTAATCCTCATTACTGTCAGTTATGACCTATTAAGGCGTAGCCGGGTACCCTATCTGATGAGCATAGTGGCATATACATGCTTTAGCAGTCACGCAAAACAAACACTCAAAAATTATTATCCAATACAATTCAATGTATACTATTATTTATACCTATTAGGAATAAATTATTGTCAAAATCATTCCATTGATTGGGGTAACAAAAATTATTCCACCTTTATGACCAACAGTGTTTATATAACCCTGCATAAACAGGACATCTATATATATCCCTAAATGGTACATTAGCAGCTAGGACATCAATAAACTGGAATATTACCCTAACCCTAAGTTAAAACAAATATAACTAATGACTAATGATTAAACCTATTGTTTCTTTGGAGGCCTTTACGTTTCCTCTTCCTGCAAACGTACTTAGAGGGCAGTAATTACGTATAGACCTGCTATTGACCATGTTTCATTTTGTCACTACATTTGTCCGTCATATGACGCTGGAAGATGTACATGTATATATATATATATATATTTATATGTGTGTGTGTGTGCGTGTGTGAATGTGTGTGTGCGTGTGTGTGTGTGTGCGCGTGTGTTGGTGTTTATCTTCGTATGTATATGTGTATAATATATCCACTCAATGGCGTATTTTAAGAAACATACGAAAGACGATTATGTAATGCAACACAAAAATAAACTGATCATCAATTGGCAATAATGCATAACTATTGTCTTTTATCTGTTCTAAAAGATTGGATACCAGAACTGATCAATTGTAAGTATCGGTGGCTTGTCCTGACACAGACATAACATCAAATAAACATACAAACCAACAAAATGTATATTTGTATACTAGAGAGGATATTAATTGGTCCAAAAGAAAGAGGCATATACGAGAAAGAGGAATGGCAAATATTCGCTATTTCGCCTCAAAGTTTTCCTGTATAATAAAAATAGAATAAATAATGGACACCTCTCCACCCAATGACCTTACAACCATAAGAAAACTTTTGGCTGTAATATTGTTATATGTCTTTCTTTGATACATTTATTTAGTGTCGGTATTATGTATACATGTATTATATATAGATGTATAACCATACATATATATGTGTGTATATGAATATATATTCATCGACGGATCATCAACTGGACTGATATAGTATATGTCTAAACATGCATCATGATATTTGTGAAAACATATCAAGATATAATAGCCATTGATATTTCAGATTATGTTCAAGCACTGCAGCAGAAAGAAAGAAAAAGTTGTGAGGTCTTGTTGTGAAAGAACTGGGATGATAATAATATTGGGAAGTATAATCAAAGCTATTGTAAAATTCATAATCCTGTGGCGGTGCATTGTTATGCTTAATTTAGCTGGTGACATGATATCACAAGAGGCTCAAAATAATTTGGGGAGATTTTCATGGTCGAGGTGGGGCCGGGGGGGGGGGGGGAGGGGGAGGGAGGGGGGTAGCAGTATGTAGAATAACATGAGTAAGAAGGGGAAAGTATATCATGATAAATATTAAGATGAATAATAGATACAACTAGTTGAAGATTTGTTGATTTATCTACCTATATTAATATGTGGAGGACAATTTGGTTGCATTTGCATGTCATTTGACCTTTAGTGAAGCCTCGGCTTGATCTTATGAAACCGTTATATTCAACCAGTTGCAGTCCAGAATTCCACCGTTTCCCCTATTATACTTCCTTCAGCAAATATGACCTCTCTAAATTTGAAGAGTGAAGGATTAAATATACACTAGCGCTTGCCGAGAAAAGCCACCGTTTGCTAAAAAAACAATTTCTATATTTTTTCTAACAGAGTCTCACAATTTCGCGTCATGGCTATTTATAGCACGTCAACATACCGAGTCTATAGGCTGTTCATATTTGCCTAACGGTGACATTTCTGCTTGCATGCAGGGGTTATTGGTCATAATACAGGTATATCGTTTGGTATGCAGTAAAACATGGTACATTCGGATTGAAAAATGAAAGAAGTATATTACAGTCAAACCTGTCGATAGCGACCCCCAAGGGAAACACAAAAAGTGATATTTGTAGACAGGTGGTTACTAAAGCAGGTTTCACTGTATTTACAAATAGATTTGATATAAGGCTTGTCGTTGAATTTACATTTGTTAAACCTCACTTCTTTTCAGTTCCATGAAAATCTTAATCCTCTAAGGAAATTTCCTCTGAAAATGTATAGAAAATCATATCAAATGCTGAACAAGTTGAAATTTGCTAATAAATAATACATATATTTGTCATAGTATAATTTATATAATTACCCTTGGTATGGAAAAGAGATTAATTTGATTCAATATATTAATTCAAAACATAACCCAAGAACATATTCTATCAAAAAGAGAATGCAAAATAAATTTCGTAAAACTGCTTGACATTTTTGTAAACACGGTTATATATACTCTCCCTGCATTTCGTGGAAAATACCATTTCTGGTAAGAAAAAGGCGCTTCATCAAGTTTCTATTGCAGCAACTGATTATATAAGATATATAATAATCATTCAAATGTTCTGCAAATTATTTTTTCAATTAGTGATTATTGTGGCAACGTCTTTAGAAATAAAAAATATAATTCATAAAAGGGACGAAATAGAAAATATAGAATAATTTTATTATGCAAAACAGTAAATTTATTCGTACGAAATACATATTTTATTTGCGCCCAACATGAAAAAAATGATTTCAATATAAATAAAATCGAATGATTCTTTTTCTTTTCTAACAGAGACTCTCAATTTCGCGTCATGGCTATAAAGCATAAACCATAGGCTATTCATACTTGTCATTCGATGTTTCTTCACAATTTAAATATTGTATAACTTGCATGTACTTACCACATTGTATTAATCTTGGGACCAAGATTACAAAGGCACAAAAAATCCATAGTTGTATACAGCCCCCCATCCTTGCTTTACCATGAATGGACGCCATATTTTCTAAATGCAGGCTTTCTAAAGCTGATATCAAATGATTTGCTGATAGCAGGCTAGATCTAAATTCTGTGTTTCACTATTTCAGGGCTATTGAACTATAAATTCTGCCAACAACGTCCACGTTCTGTCGTGATTATGTCGACCAATATCTTTCCTCGTAAAATGATGTTACCTTCGATAATTACACAGTCTAAATTTGACCTTTGACCTCTGGATAATCATCCATTTTCATTTCTCCCTACGTGAATGGCTGTCGAAAACAGCGTCGACAGTCCTGAGGGTCAGATCAGCCGCGGTGAAAAGGGAGAGCGCATGCGCAGTGTACGGCGACTGATTAGATATGTATATATATATATATATATATATATTAACATATTGATATACATTGTGATAAACCGCTTTCCACGGAGCGCTGTTATGTTGCTTGTTATTTGACAACGTGTAATAAGGGTAGAGCAATTCATCTTGACCGTCTTGCAAATGAAAATAATGCCGAAGAGACGTGAAATTTCATTTCCCACTTATTACCAAATTATTACCAAATAATTGACAAAAATCAAATCAAATTAAATGACACATATATATCTTTTCTAACAGAGTCTCTCAATTTTGCGTCATGGCTATATAAAGTATGTCACCAAACAGAGTCAATAGGTTGGTCCTGTTTGCCTAGTAGTGATATTTCTTTTTCCATGGAAGGCTGGTTTGTCATTATGCAGGCTGTGTATGGCGTATTGTATGCAGTAAAACAGTGCCCAGTCGGGTGGAAAATGGAAGAATGCTACCAACAACTAAAAAGAAAATAAGACTTGTTGTTAGAATTACAGTTTTTTTAAACTCACTCATTTCCTTTTCACGGAAAATCTTAATAATCTATGGAAATTTCGTCTGAAATATATAAGAATCATATGAGCCTCTTAAAAAAGTACTTCAATTTTGCTAGTAGATAATAAAGAAATGAGTTTATATTATATATAATTATCATTGTAATATAACAAAAATCAATACATCAAATCAATGCCTAGGCAGAGCAGAAATATATTGGATAAGGCAGACTAATAGGACATGGTTGCTATTCCGAGTTTCACGCCTTGCAAGCGATCATCAGGCAACTGATAGCATTCTTAAAAGTACATGATTACTCTACAACCTGGGTACAAATACGCTCAAAATAAGAAGTAACTAATACAGTACAATACAATAACAATTACTCATGGATGAAGGGGTTATTGTAATTGCTCAGGTAATGCGCTGGATTTCTAAACATGTATGTTATGGGAGGGGGTATCGCAGAATAGTCTCCACCAAGATTCTAGTACATACTAGCATCTTGGTGGAGACTATTCTGTGATACCCCCCTCCCATAACTACATGCTTCACCTATGGGTAATTATTATTGTATTGCATTGTATTAGTTAAGTCTTATTTTGAGCGTATTTGTAACCAGGTTGTAGAGTAATCATGTACTTTTAAGAATGCTATTGTCGTAGTGCGTAAGAGACGATAAATGAAGCCCAAGAGACGTTTGTTAGCGTTATAGGTGCTTTATTCATTCACCGTTGATTATCGGTGTTCGATGATAACGCAGAAACGGAAAAAAACCTGCAATTGGCAGAATAATAAAACAAAACGTGTTTTAGTATTTCAACAATCACAAATGTCATCTTCACAAATACACGATCATATTAATGAGAATAAAACAAAGTAATTACTAAACAGAGATATTGTATATCCTCTTGATTAAATATCATAATTACAACTTGATCTCCAAATCAAATCTGTTTCATCTTGATTCTCTTGTAAAATCACTGAAATCAAATATTATAATCATTAACTGGAATGACATAATTAAATCTAAACATCAAATCAGCTGTAAGAATCTCAAACAGTAATATAAATCTAGCAATCAGAGCATCATACTTGCATCAGACAAACAAGAATACATGCATTAATCCGTAAGTATTCATAATACGCTGAAACAAATAACAAATTGTCCCATAACATCAGTATATGTGACCCGGCACCACAAAACCACCAAAAAGTCGCAAACAATTATTTTCCTGATTTCATCTGATTATGAAAGAAGAAGTTCTCCTCATTAAAATGGTATATTACTTGTCCAAGTTGAAGCTTCCTAACCCTTTCAATTTAGTGAATGAAAAGAGCTGATGAGGGAGGTTACTGGTATTAAATTGTGAGAAAGAGAGCTTTAAGTTTGGGGCTATTCAAGCATGCGGAGCAAACAAACCACAGGGAAATCAATAGAAGGGTGAATCAAAAGGCCATAGCAACCACTATGAAGAGATTTTCAGATTAGGCTGAAATTTGGCCTGATGGTCAAACATAGTCTGTTCATTATGTTTCTGAGGTTTCAATGTGTGGACTTAAGTCTTTCAAAAGTTATTATGTTGTAAATGTATAGAGTTGTAATTGGACAGATTAAGTGAACTGCAACATAGTGCCGAGACACCTGCACTAGACAATGCCTATTCATGGTGGACCCGGAGTCTTTTTGTTCCCCCTTACATAACACTGCTTGTCACCTATCTTGTTTTGTATACATCTGGGCAATTATTTGTAACCACATTATCAGGAATTCTCTCGTCGCTGTCTTGCCCGAAGTGTTCAGTAAGCAAAGCTGTAAGGTTTGCCTGATCCCCCGCAGCTAGCCCCCGCATCATCGCTTCGTTGACCGCCCGAGCTACCCGGGCAGCGCAATTTTTTTTTACACGGTAGCCTGGCCATTTATATGATAAACACCATTGAAACGACTAATATTAGTCTAGCAGCCTACATGCGAGGAGCATGATGATAAACATGTACATCGTGGATGACAATCATCAGATAAAGACATAGCTGGCCCTTTTAAATGAGACGGCCATCGCAGCCATTGGGCGATGGAATTCAAAAACTTAATCTATTTTAATTAAATTTAGGAACTTTAGTTACATTAATCTTGATCTAAGCTTGAGACACGAACGACCGAACGTTCAGCTAGAGAGCAATCAAGTTAAACTGCGGTAGGCCTAGTACATGCCTATAATATATGTAGGCTTTACCTCCAGCGCACTTTTACGAGTATTACGGCGAAACTGGCCAGACTAGCGTGTACAAAAAATATTCGCACCCGGGCATCTGCGTTGGTGCACCCCGGTTCCATCCCACGGCTCTGCTCACGTACAAAACCTGGCATTGTAACGACGTTGTAGACTTTTTCGCAACTTGTCACTCTCAAATGTATAAAATATAATAATGTTCTTAGGTCTACTCTTGATCAACAAATTCTGGAAATGTGATGTACAATCAAGCTACTCGAAGTCGTTAACGGAGAATATAAGACGAACGCAAATCTGGAAGTCGGATGTGAAAGCAGATACAAACAAAATGGCGCGCCGCACTAATTGCTATAACGGACCAATCACAGCCCGCGTAGCACGACCCGTTAGCAACGACCGACCATTTCCGGACTACGATAATTTCGCTTGAGAAAAGTGATCAAATTTTGGAAGAGACCGAAGGCTGTGCGAAAAAAACTGGTCTAGAAAAACCGTTTAAAACACATCTTCTACTATGTTTTAGACTTCCAAATTTTGATACTAGGTACAGAAAAGACCACTCTTTCAGAAAATGCAAAAAAACAAAAATCTATTTTTTTCACCTAAATTGACATTTTAGCTGATTACGGAGAATCGCTGGTTGCGACTTTTTGTTGGTTTTGTGGTGCCGGGTCACATATACATATAAACACACTGCAATATTAGACTGAGTAAAGTTACACAAAGTCTGTTGCAAACTTTACCAGAATATCATTAAAACGTACCCAAAGTCTTCAGCAATAAACCACTGAAGCTCTCAACTACAGTGGGGAAGGAAGTGAAGGGGAAAAGGGAGACACCAAGAAGCTACCATCAATCAGCTCAGCTCAGCAACAGAAACTTCAACATGCAAGTCATCTGATCTTGCCCCTAAAATAATGTAACAACAATAACAGTTACAAGTATTTGCTCTCTAAATCACACTAATGTAAATTCTCATATCATCTACAGCTAATGGTAAATAGCTAAACATAAACACCACGGGAAAATATCAACAATATCCTTCATATCATACACCCAAGGTGTATAAAACTATCTTCAACTCACATCTAGAAATCAACTATGGGCGCCGCCATCTTGCTAGCTTATTTACATCTTGCTGCCCTCAACGTCAAGATACATTTTTACTTCACATGTGTGCGAAATACAAAATGGGAAAATTAATCTTTAAATTATCTTTGTAATCCCTCAAAATATCTTTTCCAAAATATGACGAAAGAAAATGTTGCATAAAACAATTTAAGCACAAATGTCTCTGACATTTTATCTATAAACAGCGTAATTATGACCAAATTAATGCCCTAACCAAAACTTCTGTTCAACATCATAAACAGGCATTCTTATCATCATAATTACTTCAAACAGACATCTATATCCACCTCAAACTATGCATTATCACTTACTATGATACAAGATTAAACCAAATATCTATTTCAATAAGCATAACTTACTCGAAAATACTGCCAAACAGTTGAACCAAAACCCTCGCTAAAACAAGGAAACCGCGTGACTCTGTTATACACAGCTACTGGCACAGCAACAACGTCCTCTCCGCAATTGAACGTGACATGAATGTGATTCAATACTAACATGTATGTTAACACATTAACGTGGGTGGCGTATCACACAATAAATCATTCATCCGCAAAATCATGTGCAACACGCGTAGCGAACTAATTTGCATAATCGGACAAGTCCGCGATCTACATAAAACATAAACTAGTCCACATTCCCACACTATCAGTTGCCTGATGATTGCTTGCAAAGCGTGAAACTCGAAGTAGCAACCATGTCTCATTAGTCTGCCTTATTCAATATATATATATATGAAAAGATGATTTGTACTACAAAATCGGAGAATCGCGTTGAAAAGAGCCATACCAAATTAAACTTTTCGTCTTGCACTCATCAGAGTAAAACACAAGAATGAAACAGAAAGCCGAAATCAAACAATATAAACTGAAACTAAAATGAACAAGGCGTGAATATAGCGAGCTCTGATTAGCTGTTTAAGGTAACGTTAACTTAGTGTCAGATTTAAGTAGTTGTAAATTACCAGTCTGACGATAAGTTAGATTTTGCTGAAGTAAATAAGTATCACAAGAAAATAATCAGGCGACTTCTTCAAGAGTAAACAAAGTGTATATAGATTTAATTAAAAGCCATCAGCTCAATACTAATTTACACACAAATAAATGACAAAATAAAATGATTTGGATTCAATATGAAATAAGAGTATACGAGTATATCCTGCTATCATCCTATCATTATGATTAAATCACAATATATATCAATCAATACTTCCAGGTTCCAACATTCAATATTTCCCAAAGAAAATAGATATTGCCAGCGATGACCGAGTCTTCCTTTGCGGTATTAGGGACTTTTAGATTCTGCACGACGAGAACGTGGACTGCCCTTTTCACTGCCAGTGCCTTAAAAGGACGTCACATTGTCTTAAAAGGGCAGTCCACGTTCTCGTCGTGCAAAATCTAAAAGTCCCTAATATATATATATACAAGCAAAAATCCACCGACTCTAGCCCGGTCCTTGTATACCACAAGTAAACTGTCGGGTTATAGACTCAGGGTATGTTTATGCTCAACTTTTCTGGCCAGAATCAGGCACCTGTTACGCGTTTAGTTCAAACTACAGTTGCGTCCTTTCTCATTTTTGTAGAATCACCGAAAAACGGCGATCACGATCGCCGATCGTAAACTCACAAAAAGGTGCGTTTACGATTTGTAAACGCGTTTAAATGGGGTCAACGCACTGACCTCTAGTGGGTCTACGCATGAACCATGGTCTACGTAGCCTATTGTCGATGCCCTCGCGCTGTTGGAGTCTCTAAATTCTGACGAGTGAAGCGAGTCAGAGAAACCGGCGCCTCGGTTTCTCTGACTCGCTTCGCTCGTCAGAATTTAGAGACTCCAACAGCGCGAGGGCATCGACAATAGGCTATGGTCTACGTAGCATGCGCAGTGCAGGTTTGCGAATCCAGCTGCAAGGCCAATTAAGGCCACCCAGGGAGAATTGCCTGGAGGAGCCAGAGAAGTGAGCATAAACAGTACACCGTGGAACTGCGATTACGATGAGCGTTTACGATGAGTGTTACAAATCGCTCATTCTGCCTTCAAAATTTAAGCTTAAACGCACCCTTAGATTCCAGATTAATAATTCGTAATACGTTGTCTGAGCGTGTCGACTACGACTAAGAGAACAAGTCCGGTGATGTGTGGATAGGGCTATGGATACGAGCCCAGCTCGTCCAGTTCAAATGTCAAAACAATGAGTCAAGATGAGGTGAGGGCTGATGAGGGTTCTACCACGTATATGGCCTGTGCTGCCTGGTCCTTGTCAGGTCCTATAGTATAGGGAAAGTCTGCTATGCCAGCACCAGCATGCATATAACATGTGGATGTTAGAAACATTCACCATCGTGGCCAACACCCCTCATTAACTACAATATCAGACCAAGTTTAGATAGGTCTGATCCTCGATCTCGAGATCTCCAAAGCAATCTGACTAAACTACACTAAATCTCCAACCCACTTTGGCTCTCTCAATATAACCTCCTTAAAATTCTTCATATTCCTCTATACAAAACTGTCCTATCAACAATCTCATCATCCTTTCTATACACACACATACAAACAAAGATAAACACTTGCTATACTAGAACCCCAGTTGGTTGACCTAGGCCTAGTTACTGCCTAAATTGCCGCCAAACACATACATTCAGCTAGCATATGCCAATTACATTATCTGCCTATACAACTCGACAGGGTCATGAGGGTTAGAATGAAAGAAATTCCAGTAACATTGTGACAATAGCGAGTTTTCGCTCAGCACCGGACAGACCTTCTACGACACAGAGCACTCAGGTTTACGGCCGTAGTACACAGACCCCCCTTGATACAATACGCGGTTTCGCATTCCGGTGAATGCGTACGTATAGTACGGAGGTATTGCATTTGTAATGCCATTACGCAATCATATTGAAATTTTTTGAATCGCGCCGACCAATATTTCGCTCAGTGGGGGGTAAGAGGTAGGGGGTAGTGAGCACTAATTTTTGTCTTCATTTGAAAAAAGTGGGGGGGGGGGGGGGGTAGAAAGCACCTTGGTCAGCCAAAGGGGGGATTTAAACCCTCTAACCCCCCCCCCCCCCCTAGATTCGCCCCTGACACAAACGGCTCTTCGGTGAGTTTTATTTCTTCCGATTATTGTTTCTGAACCATAACAACATGAATATGGATATAACATGTATTGTTTTAAAACTTGATGATAAATTGAAATTTGATAAAAAGCCGTCTTGTGGCTTAGGGCGCGTTCATGCTTGATTTTGACGGCCAGAATCAGGCATCTGTTACGCGTTTAGTTTAAAACACGGTTGCGTCTTAGCTCACTTTTGTAGAATCACCGAAAAACGGCGATCACGATCGCCGATCGTAAACTCACAAAAAGATGCGTTTACAATTTGTAAACGCGTTTAAATGGGGTCAACGCACTGACCTCTAGTGGGTCTACGTAGCATGCACAGTGAAGGTTTGCGAATCCAGCTGGAAGACCAATTCTCGCTACCCCAAATAGCGATTCTGCCGAGATCCGGGGAAAATCCTGAAATCCGCATTGCATTATGGGATAGCTTTTCGACATTACAGCTTCCTGTGCAGGCGTTCGTGATCACAACCCTCTCTTTCACGGTAGAGTTTAACGGCCTTTTGTGCTAAAGTCACTAATTCTGCCCGAAGCTTTCCATTGCATATTATAATCTGTACCAATTACACTGATTGGCATCGATTTTAGCGTGCGTGAAAACTCTGCACAGCGAACACAGGCGCTAGCGCCAGCGGGATGGGACTCTATACCGGAAGTTGTAGTGACGACCCGAGAGAGTGAAAATTACCTCGTCTCGCGAATTTCGAGATTTTCGTACCTATTTAGGGTAGCGAGAATTAAGGCCACACACTGAGAATTGCCTGGGGGAGCCAGAGAAGTAAGCATGAACACTACATCGTGGAACTGCGATCACGATGAGCGTTTACGATGAGCGTTTCAGATCGCTCATTCTGCCTTCAAAATTTAAGCATGAACGCAGCCTTAGTCGAGACAAGTTGTGCTATTCGTGAAGTCTCGTCCAGGCGCGCGTATGGGGGGGGGGGGGGGGGGGGGGGGGGGTTGGGGTTAACTCCCCCCTCGAGTTTTTTTTATGTGTATGTTTTGTGTATTTTTTGGGGGAAACCCCCCCCTTCTGAATTTCAAATTTCGAGACCAAAAAAAAAAAAAAAAAAGTCCTCTTACCCCCCCCCCCCCCACCCTGCTTATTCACCGGATGGCTGAGTCGGTGCGAAATTTTGGGCCCAATTTTAACCCCCCCCCCCCCCCCCCTTGAAAAAATCCTGCGTACGCCACTGGTCCCGTCTGTACTGTATTGCATGGCAGGGAATAGGTCATTTTCGTAATGTAATCAAATTTAATACATAAGTCTTTGTGAAGTTCCTCAATATAAATTATTTCATTCACCTGCCTAGGATTCGCAATAGTCAGAATGCAAACTGCATGTATTAATTGTGGCAACAACTAATGTATGCAGATCGGATTCTGTATATTTAAATGCTTTTATTATCATCAGGTGAATGAAATAGTTTTGTATCGAGGCACTTGATTCACTTCGGGCGTCAAAACCCGTTCTGGATTTCAGTACCTCGGCGGTCACCCTGCTGTTACTAGGGACTTTTAGATTTGCGTGGACTGATACGTGGTACTTCCATTCACGGCAGTGCTTTAACAGGACGTCGATCGTAGCATAGACCTATTGTCTTCGTGCGAATCTAAAAGTCCCTAATATAGTAGCTTCTCGATTTTGCACACCTGTTATACTAGGATAATCGCTAAAATAATACGAGCGTCCGAACAAACTCTTTGGCCCGAATTGAAAAAGGAGGTTTGGCAACAAACCTAGGTTTATGTGCGTCATATGACGCGTTTCAACTTGTTTCAAACCTAGGTCCTTGGTTTGAAACGCGTCGAAACGCACATAAACGCACATAAATGCACATAAACCTAGGTTAGTCCACAAACCTCCTTTTCGGGCCTTTCTGTCTACATAGAAGAGGGTCGGTGAACGGAATGTGTGTGGTTTCGATCAAGCGCAGATGAGTAAAGTTTCTCGCTCGGCAGAGAAATTTGAACCAAGATGAACAGGCAAGCGCAATCTTGGTTGTTCTGCAAGTGCTGAGCGATGGCAGAGTTGGCGTTGTCTGCCGTACGGACGTTTCCCTGTTTGCATGAGCGCGGCGGTTGTGAACGCGCGCCAGTCTGGCGGTCCGAATGAAGGCAGAAATATATATTTATATCTATAAACAGTTAACGATAAAATTATCCATACCCCTTGAAATGTATATGTTTTTTTGCAGTTTCGTAATTTAAGAATGAAAGGTGGACCGGTTAAACTGGGGCTTTTGTTGAATACTTGTATATGTACACTTTGAGTTATGCCAGATTATCAAGAGAAATAAATCGGGACAAATCAATGATACTTATACTTTAAAATAACAAAACTTAATAAGGGTATAAATAATTTGGTTGTTTAATATATATACATGTGTGTGCGTGCGTGCGCGCGTGTGTGTGTGTGTGTGTGTGTGTGTGTGCAAAAAGATTGCAAAAGATTGAAACATATTTACACTTATTCTGGGAGTGTGTACATGTTCACAGGTTATGGCAGAAAGTAATAGCTAAGTTTGTGCTAAGGGAATTAAGGACTGTCGACTGGGTAAATATTTATTTAGGGTGGTCCGGTAATTCCCCACGAATTTTAATAGAATTATTTTGGCAATGAAATATTGGATATATAGATGCAGGGGAAAGTCCGTAATATTGTCTTTAGGTGATTTTCAAAAAGAACTGTTTTCTGACATAACAAATTCAACTAAACAACTTTTAAAATCAAAAGTGGTTGCCATATTAAACCTTGAAATTTCCCCAAAACCATGGATAAGAAGTTGTTAAATGTTTGTCACCGAAACGGCAGCCATTTTGAATGTTCATAGTCAAATTAAGCACTTTCACTTTTGAAAGTTGTATAATTGAATTTGCCCTGTCATTAGAAACTAAAATCATTAGAATCGGACAATGTTAACTGTGTTGGTGAATTTGACCACCAGTCTACAGTGCATTGACCTTTTTGACCATAGCACCCTCATTTAAGGTCGGAGGTATAACAAACTATACATTTCTGGAATCCTCATGACCGGACGAGTAATTTGATATGCAATTTGATAAAGTTAATTGTGTTGGTGAATTTGACCACCAGTCAAAAGTGTGTTGACCTTTCAACGTTTTTGACCATAGCGCCCTCATTTAAGGTCGGATGTATAGCAAACTTTACATTTTTTGAAATCCTCATGACCAGACGAGTAATTTGATATGCATATCGACACGATTGGAATATCTTTGAATTTCTACCCCTGTTTGACCTTTGTTGACCCCTCATGAAAATGCCCGGGATTTTCAAGGGGGCAGCCCAAGTAAAAATTGTTCGGTATTCATCAGGGAACACAAAAACACTTTCAAACCTTTGTTCCCAGAGATTGGTCAAGGGACCTACAGACTGGTCTCCTACTATTTTCAAGCTTGTTTCGTTAAGGTGATCGAAATATCATTTTCGTATTTTTTTGCACTGTAACTTAATGAAAATGTTTAAGGAGTTTGTCAATGATCAAAATGAATATTATGCTCATAAAAATAAGATTAAAAGGAAAATGAGAATGAGAATAATTTTTTTTTTCGGGAGCTGTGTAATATCTATGAGTGCAATGCAATAAACCGGTCATTCATGAAATAAGCTTGATTTAGATGTGAGTGACTCAAACCAAAGGCGATTTCAAACCCAAATAACATTCTACGCCATTTTATGGATGAATATTTTTTTGGTGGTCATTGCAGGTCTTTGTAGGTCTAGTAGAACTGGTATGTCTGGTAGATCTGGTTACAATGGTATGACTTGGGTATCAAAGGAGATCGAAATACGGACTTAGTTGTAAAGGATTCCCACCGGGGATTCCCAGAGTGCTCTGTGCTCTCCACACTGCACATGCGCTCTCCCTTTCAACCGCGGCTCTTCTGTCGAAGCTGTTTTCGACAGCTATTCACGTAGGAAAAAATGAAAATGAATAATTATCCAGATTAAAGGTCAAGATAAGGCTCTTGAAATTATCGAAGGTAATATCGTATTACGACGAATAAGATTGTATGACATAATCATGAAAAAAGTGGGCGTTATTTACAAAATTCATAGTTGAATAGTTCTGAAATAGTGATACACGGAATCGGGGCCAGTCATCTTTCAGGAAAGCACTCGACATCAGCTTTAGAAAGCCATGATAAAGAAAATATTGCGTCTATTCATGGTTATGCAAGGATGGTGGGCTATATACAACTAACGATTATCTGTGCCATTTTAGTCCTGGTCCCAAGATTGATACAATGCGGTAAGTGCATGCATGTTATCCAACATTTAGATTGTGAATAAACGTCGAATGACAAATATGAACAGCCTATGGAGACAAGTTTTATATAGCCATGCATGAACCGAAATTTATGGACTCTGTTAGAAAAGAAATAGAAGTCAATCGATTTGATTTGATTTTAAATTATTTTTCAACTTGGGTAGCAAAATATTTAAATCTCTTAGTAAATCAATGTCATTGTTTTGCATAATAACGTTCTTTTATATTTTTATTTTGTCTCTTTTATGAATTTATAATTATATTGTTTCATGTCAATTGCTGAAATCATTGAACTGGAAATAAATAAATCAAATTTAGAAATATAGCCTTACACTGAAGACGTTGCCACAACAATCAATTAAATGTATTGCAGAACACTTAAATGACTAATATATATTATATCTGATCCATTGGAAAAGATACTTATTTATAGCGCCTATTAGTTAATATTCGTATTTTTCCAAGAAATGCAGGGAAAGTACATAATCGTGTTTAAAATAGTGTTGATTTTTTTTTGTTGGGGGGATAAAAATACATATGTTGTTAAGTTATAAACGTTTAATAGCAATTGTTTTCATTCCTTGGCGAGCATCCAGCATGCCGCTATGCTATTTTTGAAGTTGCAAAAGTTTCTTCTGACAACAGGAAAATTTGTCGGACTGTGAAAGTGAAGTTTCCCTTGATACATGCACATACCTCAGGGCCTTGCATTTTCATTTGAATTATGTTACAGAGTTAATTTGTAACTACATGCCACATCGTGTACAAGAGGTGTACTATTAAAGAAGAGATCTTTAAAGTGCCCTGACATTTGCTCTCCGAACATTTGCTCCGGGTTTTAATTCGGCAAAGGCATTGGATAAGGGTGAGGGTTACGGTTGCAGTTAGGTTTCACTAGGTGAGGTTAGGATGAGAGTTATATGGTGTTTGTTGGGTTCAGCGTTATGATTAAGAATTTGGTGAGTGTGTAGAAAATTGACGCAGAACAATAATTATTGGCGTAGGAGCAAGTAAAGTACAACCTAGAAACAATGCGTGCATATATACAGTATTCATTTTTTGTATTGTTTTATTTAACAGATGATGAAGATCCGGAGGTTATTCGCAAGGCCGTTACCCTATCTACTACTAACCCTATTGTTGAATTGGGGGTTCTTGTGGACGCGTCCCTGGACAATGTAGCTGTAATGAGTACAGCTGGTCAGCCAGAGCAGACTACTTACGATCTTGGACAAACAGACGTGGTTATTACCGTAGCAGATGCTGCTGGAAATATGGAAAACTACATCGCATCGGTTACAGTTAAGGGTAAGACTACGAAGTCAGATATGGAAAAGAAATAGAATATTCTTAGGGCAGCTCCTTTGAAGCATCTACACCATTTGCATCAGCATTTACCAGCGTTGACTGTTGAACATTGCCAAAGATCTTCTCTTATAATGTTGATAAGTACCGTGTGCTGGAAATTGAGATGTAGTGAATGTTTTTTGATCTCAAAGTCTTTCCTTCTACAGCCTGAAGAGGCTGGCAGCATTCACAAATTTTAAGTCCGAAGAACTTCCTCTTCCCCCACCCTGGCCCCACCAACATGAGAAAGCTAAAGAGGGCCTGCGCAGTTGTGGAACTATTCTGGAGAAAATAGTTGATATTGGACAATTTCAGCCCCCTCCGATGTATGACAATCCTGGGTCGTGCATGTAGAGAGAGAGTATCTTATGATGTAATTAGGGGTAAAAATATTTGAAATGTAATAAGTAAAGCAGCAAGAGAGAAATAGAGGAGAATGAGAGAGATAGAAAGGTTGAGAGTACTCCCCTCCATGCACACAGACAATTTAAATTGATGTCCTCATGGGAAATATACTATGACATTTCACTCGATCGATTGATTACATTGATTTTTAAAATCACACTCCAAAGCGTATGATTTAGTAATGTCTGTCATGGTTTCTCTTTTTAATATGTATAGGCTTCCATACTTGTCCTCACAAGGGAATCCGCCTAGGGGGGAAACGCATAATTTTCTTCATTTTTTTTAAAATATACGTTTAATAACATTTGCCTTCATTCCTTGGCAAGCATCCAAGCCGTTATGCCATTTTTAAAGTTTCTTCTGGCAACAGGAAAATTTGTCGTATCTATTAAATTAATTTAATGTTTTTGCATTATAACGTTCTTCTATATTTCTATTTCGTCTTCTTCATGAATTTACAGTATTGTTTGACGTCAATTACTGAAATCATTGGGACGGAAATAAATGAATAAAATGTAGATATATTACCTACTTTTGAGGAAGTTACCGCAACAATCGCTAAATATAATGCATGCTATATCAATGACTCTTACAGACCCTATCCAATACAATAGGTATTTCATATAGCGCCTTTTCCTTGCATTTTCGAAGCACTGCACGCATTACTGCTCGTGTATGCTTCATTATAACAACTTTATATCCCTTCAAGAAGACCCTCCATAAGTTTTCATAAGATTCTCCGTGTGATGTTTGGAGAGGAGTGGGGTATTGGGATCGAGAGTTTCGGTAGAAAATGCAATATTGAATATTCTGAGAATTCAAGAAACGGAAGTTACTTTTCTCTCCCATCTTATCACGTTTAACGTTTGTATGTGTAGCTTATGCATGATCTTTGTGCAAGAATATAATTCAAACATTCAGTTACAAGTATATAGTTTAGCAGTATAACGTCATCAGTTGCCTATCCGTTATTTTCCTCGGCCAAAAAGATGATTTCAAATTCCACACACAAAAAAAAACCTTGAAGCTCCTGCGAATTCAATGAAACCACCTGTAACCTACTTAATATATGGAATCAGTTATGAAACATAATTATAATAGAGGTCTTTTCGGCGGTATAAATATCTATATAAAGAAGATTATTATTGTCAGGAACCTATTACCCCTTAAAATTATACCGTTGTCGATCAATTTTATGCCCCGCCAGTAACAGGAAAGGCCTGTGAAATATGTGACTTACAAGAAAATCTATGCCACACAAAATGCAGGGAAATTTCGTAATTCGCGTTTATGAAAAATGTTGAAAATATTAACGAAATTTTGTGACGATTTTATTGTTGCATTATTTTTCTGATAGCATATGTTCTTAAGTTATGTTTTGAATGAATACTTTTTCCATACAAAGGATAATTATATAAATCATTATATAAACATGTTTGGTATTATTTACTAGCAAATTTTAGCAGGTGATATGAATTTTGGAATATATTTTTAGAAAAACTGTCCATAGATTATGTAGATGCAGTGAACAGAAAAGGAGAGCGGTTTAAAAATTGCAAATTCCGCGACAAGTTTTAAATTTGATTGTAGTATTCTTCCTTTTTACTGTACACAATACGGGATATATATAATAATAATAATAATAATCTTTTAAAGTCCACTCCAAATTTTATTAAGTTAAACCTAGAATGGAATTTTTTTGCCCAATGGATCGTGAGCCCGGCAGCCACTGAGCAGCGCCAGATCGACGTTGCTCTATCCCTTATTGTTGAACGCCAAACAAGGTAGCAGCAACTCCCTTCCTTTAACGTATTTTGGTATGACGCGGCCGGGGTTCGAACCCACGACCTCCCGGTTGTGAGGCGGACGCTCTACTGACTGAGCCAACACACCGGTCCACCCCTCCATGGAAAAAGAAATGTCACTAATAGGCAAACATGACTAACCTAATGTCTCTGTAGGGTGACATGATTTAAATAGCATGACGCGAAGTTTAGAGACTTTGTTAGAAATGAAAATACGATTTGATTTAATTTGATTTTAAGTCATATTTTAATTTGGGTATCAATATATTTTCATCTCTAGTAAATCAATTTACTGTTTTGCATAGTAACGTTCTTTTATTTTTCTATTTTGTCACTTGTATGAAGGTATTACTCTGTTTCATGTCAATTATGACATTTTCTGAAATGGAAATAAATAAATCACATGTTGTTAAACTGCTTTCGTCTGCGGACGTCGCCACACCAATCGCTGAACAGGTTGCATACCATCTAGATAACTATTTTATATTATACCCGTTCCATTGCAAAAGTTAAGTGATATACCGCCTTTCCTGGTAACATTTTTAATATGAGAGAAAATGGTGCTATTGTAGTGACTTAAATTCTAGATGTACACTTAAAGATAATCTAAAAGTTTGAGTGAAAACAGACCATTATAAAAAATGAGAAAAGCTGATCTGATCGATTCCTTAATTCTCACAACTATATTATTACAATTTAAATGTAATTTAGGTGAATGTTAATCATCACAAAGCAATGAGTTAGCTCTATATACCATTCCAGAATTTCAATTGTTGAAAGATTTTTTTAAAGCCTGTCTTATGTCTCATTTTCATTGAAAAATGGTCGGAAAAATTCGCACAGTGATGCCTTCAAAGAAAACCATAAATATATTTGTGGTTTGAGAATTTTTTTCAGAATTGTTTCCTTGTTAGAGGGTTAGAACAGTACAAGGAATATAATAAGTAACATCCCATACAAAACTTACGCATTCTTTCATCAACCTTCAACCATGATACCGAGTCACTTTAATTAAGTTGTTCTAAAACAATGTATTATTTTGTTTCCGGAACGAAGATAACAAAGATACAATTT
This sequence comes from Strongylocentrotus droebachiensis, assembly GCA_035222895.1. Taxonomy (NCBI): domain Eukaryota; kingdom Metazoa; phylum Echinodermata; class Echinoidea; order Camarodonta; family Strongylocentrotidae; genus Strongylocentrotus; species Strongylocentrotus droebachiensis. The sequence continues at coordinate 185,260 of JAVYIG010003219.1, forward strand.
TCAACATATTTGAGAGGAAATTTCTGTAGATTATTTAAAAAATACAGTGGAAAGGAGCAAGGTTAAAAAAAGGGAAATTCAACTACAAGTCTAAAATATGTTTGCTTGTAGTATTTTTCTTTCATTTTCAACCCAACTGTAACACCGTTTACTGCATACATTGGGAATTCTCTACATGTGACAACTCAAGAAACTTGCAAGAAGAAATATCACCAAAAGGCAAATATGAAAAGCCTATTGACTCGACATGTTGACGTGCTTCATAAAGACATGGCTCGACTTTTGTGAGACACTGTTAGAACAAATATAGACATTTTTGATTGATTGATTCGAATTTATTCCATTTCATAACAATTGTTTGCACAATAAAAAACATAGTTGACAAAGTTAGTTCAAAATTATGAAACGAAACAGGAACCTACTGGAAATCATAGCTTGTTTGTTTAGGGTCCCAATAATAAATTTAATATGAACATTGTTTTCATAAATCATTTTAAAGTGTCTTAATAATCATATTAAAATAGATATAATATGTTAACATATTTTCATAAACCATTTTAAAGTGTCTAAGTAAACGAAGAATGACAAGACGGGACACAAAGAACAGGAAACTGACATATCAAGATAAACAAGACATGACAGAACAAGACAAAACAAGACAAGGCTGCACACTACAGAAATTAGAAGAATAGAGAGAGAGAGAGAGAGAGGGAGAGAGAGAGAGGGGGAAAGAGGGGGGGGGGGGAGAGAGAGAGGGATAGGGGGGAAGGGTGAAACGGGAGATGTGAGAGGTCTTCCCGTATCCTAAAAGTTTAGCCCGTCGGAGACATGTATTTTGTATTAAATTCTTTTTGAACCCTCTCCTAAAACTATAACATGTGGGTTTATTTCTAACTGGATCTGAAAGAGAGTTGCAAAGTTTTGAGTCTGAAAATACAAATAATTTATTTAAGAGCAAAGTTCTTGTTTTTGGTAGATGAAAAGTATTATTTTTTAAAGCCCAACAGTGGCCTTTTTTTTGGCACACGTTGGTGTATAGTTAAGTCTTTACTTCACGATTTTGAAGCAACTGGACATTTTTCAGAAGTCTTATTTGGTGAAGGAAGGGTACAGAGAAGACGGTAGAATCATGTATGGCATCTGGTTGAATATGACCCTTTCCTAAGACCCAGTGGCGGCCGAGCGATTCCCAAAGTGAGGGGGGGGGGCACCAACAAAGAGGGGCACTTTCTGAAAAAAAGCACCTACAATTCGAAATCTAAAGGCGAAAATATACAATATTTTAGACATTGGTATATACCCCTACATTGAGTGATTTCAAGTTGGGTGTTTAAGGTTGGTGTTAGTGTTTAATAAACACTAACACTAGCCTAAACACCGAAATGGAAATCAGCTGGTGTTAAGGCTTTGACCTCTGAATATCATCAACTTCCGTTAGCTAGTGTTATCGATTTTGCAAAATTGTCGTCTGCTGAACCGACCTCTGTGGCTGTATTTTACGTACAAATGTCCTATTCACTAACACTAGCCCCTAGGGATTAAGCAAATGTTGATTTTCAGTTCGATGTTAGTGTTGTACCCGCACACAGTCAACGCACGAACGACGCCAATTGATTGCCTGACGATCAAATAAAAATATGTGAAACAGGTAATTCATATATTATTTTGTGTAAAATTAGTTATTTTTTATAAGACCAGAGAAATAGGTGTAAATTTATTCTGTGCTTTTCATAATATCTTTAGTTTGTATGTACTATTTTTATACAATCGTCGTAAAATCAAGTATGTGGTGACGTCACGGCTGGTGTTAAGCTATCGATTTTGATATCGGTATCGGGCTCTTAATTTCATCAGCAAATGTTCCGCTCGATTTAAGAGATCTTGACTGCTCTAAACACTAACACTAACACTAACACCAAACTTGAAATCACTCATTGTGATTCCATTATCAGGGATAAATTTCAATATTTGTCCTCTTTAAACATCATACAATATATTGCTTAAGCATTGTACTTTGCAGTTGGGTGTGATCTCTGAATATTCATTTGCGAGCGAGCGAAGCGAGCGAGGACAACCTTTTAGATTGGTGATGTCACAGTGCGAAAAATTACATCTTATAAAAAGGGGGGAAATCCTGATGGGGTTATAAGCACATTCTCATAACGGAAGACTGATGACCTTTGTAGAGCAACATAATTCAATCTTTAATAAATGCGAGCGAGCGTAACGAGCGAGCTCTGGGGGTAATTGCTCTTAGTCGCTTTAAATTAGAAGCACGTTTAATGATGAGAGAAAACGGGGACACCTATTATAAATGAAAAGGAGCAGGTGTCTAAGTACAAAGGTTAATTATCAGAGATGAAAATGGGCACTTCTTTCGCCTGGAAAGAGGCACTCACCAGGGATTAAAAAAAAGGGCACTTATGAGAATGGGAATTGGGCATTTGATGACGGAAATGGGGCACCCATCAGATTTGAATAAGGGCATTTATCGGAGGTGTAAGGGCGTTTTTATTCCAATGAAGTTGTCTAAGTAGGGGTGATGCGTGATACTATCTCCTAGCTGGAAGAAAACAACACGAGCAGCACGATGTTGAGTGCGCTGAAGTCTTTGAATTTCTTTCACTGGGGCATTAATGATGAAGGAATCGGCAGAGTTCAGCCAACTAAGGACTAGCGAACGGACAGCGTGATGCCAAACTTCTTCTTTTAAAAATCTCCTCACCCTTAGAACGTTATGAAGGCTAGAATTCAGAGTTTGGCTCAATACAGTAACTTGTTTGAATGTGGACAACGAATAATTAAATATCACCCCTAAGTTACGAACATGATCTGATGTCTCAACCCATTCCATTGACGTAGCTCTTATATCTTTACATTTCTGTTTGACAGAATCCGAACCTGCCGAAGGGGACATACGTCTTGAAGATGGTAGCCCCTCCTTCAAGGGAAGGGTGGAGATCTACCACAATTCCACGTGGGGCTTCGTCTGCCAAATATATTGGATCTTAATTGATTACACAGCAGAGGTTGCATGTCGGCAGCTGGGCTTAGACACCACAATTGTACGCGGGTTTATAAACCGTGGAAATGGTCCCATTCATAAGATCGGTGGTTTATACTGCAGTGGGTCCGAAAACCGATTAGATGCATGTCCCGCTGTTGATAAATCAGATTGTCCTAACGACGAGGTTTTGGTAGTCAAATGTGGTAAGAATACTTTTAACTGTTTTTCTTTTGTTTTGGTTGCTCTGTTGGCGAATCCATGCCGCAGCCATTAAACGTTCATTGGCTAGACATTATATAATCTGCATTTAATAAAATCAATCCATGTGTAGTACGTATGTACATCTAACGATTTCTTCATTGAATACACTAAGAACTACGGTTGCCGGAGCTAAGTGTAGGATTACAATATCAAAGGTTAACTGGAAGTGGATATAGAGATCTCATATCATAATAAATGTGCTTTTCCAGAACAGTAAATTATTTTTATTATTTTTGTAATAGTTGTATTATTATCATGATCATCATTTCAAGATTCAAGATTCAAGATTATTTTATTGGTCCATGCATGCAAACATTACATATAAATTTTGCTTCCAATGGCTTTTTTGACAGTGAAAATACAAATGATAGAAAAATACAATATAACATTTAACAATAGAAAACTATGTACATAAATATGGATAATTATTTACCACAAAATGACAGGAAATGATGAACAAGACAAATACAAGCGCATATACACGCAATACAAGAGTTTCACCTGGTATGATGAGAGATGAATAAACATTAACACATCGTTTAAAGTGAAACAAAAACAGGAAAAAGTTGAAGTCAAAACAGAGAGAAAAAGCAAAAGGTGGTCGCTACCGAGCAGCGCCCTCTAAACATCATCATTAATAGGCCTACTGTTATTATCATTATTATCAATATTATATCATTATTAATATCATTATTAATATCATTATTTATATCATTATCATTATTTATTCATTTGACTATTATTCTGGTTATTAATCCCATTGTTATTTTCATCTAAAGGTCCTAATATTCAAGGAGACGTCCGCCTCGCTAATGGTTCGACGGCGGAGGATGGTTGGTCGGATAGAGATCTACAACGAAGGGGAATGGGGGACAGTATGTGATGATGATTGGGACAACGATGACGCTGCAGTTATATGTAAACAGCTACGAAACTACCGACATGGCGCCGAGGCTATAAGTGGGGGTGCATATGCTGAAGGAACTGGTCCGATACACCTTGGTAATCGGTCCAATGTGAAGGTACTGAAAGCAAGCTTGAAGATTGCAGCAGTGGCGGACGGCGTAACAACACGTGTGACCATGATCAAGATGCCGAAGTAGTTTGCCCACGTAAGTGTGTTTATAACTCGGTCACAACAAAGTCGAAATCGTCACCACCTTGCAACAGACCCAGCAAAATATCACACCAATACGATAAAACACTGGCGTTTGGGGTCGGTGTGGAGTCGGTTTGGCGGTGTGACGGGGGTATTTAGGCACCTGACTATATATATGCATATGTGATCATCAAATCACAATAACAACGAAAGAACGGCCATCGGGTGAGGTAGGGTCCCTCGCTCAAATAAAATAAATGAAAATAAATTAATATTGTTGTAACATAATTTTGACAAAACTAAACATGTTTCATCATTTCCACCTAATAATGCGCAGAGGCACCGTCTCTTGATTTATTTAAGAGTAGATTAAAGTTACATTTGTTCTCATCCTACAATACTTATTATGGTAAACTATACGCAACTATATTGTAATTGTAATTAATTTAATGCGATGTTTGTTAATGTAATGTAATTCATTGTAAAGTATTTTAGCATCGTATAATATTTGTATTAAATATTTTCTGCATGTATAAAAAGTAATCTAAAATAGTTATGCCTTATTGAACCTTATATGAAGCTCAATTAGTTGTTTGTACTGCGCTAAGAGCAAATTGAGGGCAAAAGGACCACCATGGGTAACCAAAGATTACATAAGACCTACCAGAACCCGCTTTGTATCATCATTTTTATCATCAATATTATTATTATTATAATTATCATTATCATTATTACCATTGTTGTTGTTATTATTATTAATATTATTGATATCATTATATGATCAACCTTTAAAGCTGCCTTCGAAGGCGATGTCCGGCTTGTGGGTGGTCGCAGTCTAATGGAGGGACGGGTGGAGTACTACCATGACGACCAGTGGGGTACCGTTTGTGATGACTTTTGGGACGTCGAAGACGCTTGGGTTGTGTGCCTCCAGCTGGGGTACAAACCATTTGATGGAGATAGATATAGAGAGGCATATTTTGGACAAGGATCTGGCCCAATACACCTAAATGGCGTCCAGTGTTCGGGCAGAGAGGTCAGACTAGAATCCTGTCGCAGTCAAATTTTGGGCAGCCACGACTGTACACATTCCGAAGATGCCGGAGTACGATGCTTTTGTAAGTCTGATGTCATGCCATCGGCTTGGGTAAAACCGCCGGAAGGGGGTGGGGAAGTCTAATATATTTCTTTTCTTTCTACCCTCCATTTCTTCTGTATAATTATTATAATCACCATAATTATTATTATCATCAATATAAACTCCACCATTACCACCACCACCATCATCATCATGATCTTGGCCACTAAACTATATTTGAACTTTTCTCCTCGCTACATAATTTGTCGTTAATAGAAGGCCTACTTTCGTAAATGAACCGCGTGGCCTTGCCTATTGTTCCTAAATCTTGGGATCTACCCCACCCCTATTTAATAGTATTACAATAATAAATGTTGTAACATTTGTCATCGTTAAATTTAGAATCGTTATGCGATTCCAAGTTTTCGCAATAGTTTTTAATAGAATATTTTAAGAAGAGAAAACAAATTAGAAAAAGAAACATTTGTCGTATCCATCATTCATCCTTGTTTCTTCTTTCATTGTATTAATTTCAAAAGTGCCTGATGACGGAGATGTTCGTTTACAAGATGGTCCATTGATAAACGAAGGTCGGGTAGAGATCTTCTACGTAGGGAGATGGGGTAGTGTCTGTGCCTCGGATTGGAGTGCCTCTGAAGCCTGGGTTGTATGTCAACAGCTGGGATATAAGCCACATACTGGATTTGCTATCAGCGGTGCAACATACGGACCCGGTCTTGGTCCAATACACCTTGATAATGTTGGTTGTGTAGGCAAAGAATACAAGCTAGATGACTGCGGTAAAAGCATCAACACAGTGGGCAACGATAGTTGTGGGGATAACGGATATGCTGCAGTTCATTGCCCGGCGGGTAAGTTGAAAGCCTAAAGCCCCCATCACACCAAACTTCGTTCTCAAAAATGTTGCCAAACGGGCTCAAAGTGTGTGAAACTGTTTACGATCTGTTTAATGACTTCATGGACGGGCTCGGACTGGACTAATGTCTATAATACGATCCTAGCTCGTTCTTTAACAGTCCACAATACGTCCACCTCGTCTGTACCCCGTCCCTGTAAGTTCATATCAAGTTCAGTTCGGGTAAATTTGACATTTCCAAGCGGCCGGGCGGTGGGTTTAAACTGACTACAGACTGCCTGGAAATGGCAAATTTATCCGATCTGAACCTTGCGAGGACCTGGAACAATTTCATTCAAAACGCAATGTGTTCAGTTAAACTAGTTTGTGTTTACACTGTTTGTCATCATACATGTACATTTCCTGTGAGCAAGATTTGTGTTCACAATACAGACATTATATACATATGGTGGCACACTAATACCTCGGGGAGAATTGCCAAGAGAATGCACTACAGCGATTTTATTCCAAAGGCCTATGCTATTGCCACGATGACAGAGTCAGACAATAGGGACTTTTAGATTTGCGTGGACTGATACGTGTGACGTCTATTCAAGGCAGTGCACTAAAAGGACGTCGATCGTAGCATAGACCTATTGTCTTCATGCGAATCCAAAAGTCCCTATTTGTTTAGCCTCTGAAACGGCTGCTGTCCCCATTTGTATATCCTACATCAATTCGGAATCTCGTCAGAGTATTGATAATTTGCACGCACTGGGCTGATAAGTCCATTTCCAGAATACCAGAGTACTGTTCCCCGGCCCCCTCCCTGGATCCGCAACTGGATGTTACCCCCCCCCCCTTCCCTCATTTGGAATTAAACCAGTGTCTATGTTATATTTGTTTAAAGATCTTGAAGATGGGGATGTTCGCCTAGTGAATGGTAACAGTCCAAACGAGGGTCGGGTCGAGATCTACCACGCTGGCATATGGGGGACCATATGTGACGATGGCTGGGGCTCCCCAGATTCCCAGGTACTTTGCAGGCAGTTGGGCTATCAAACAAACAATGCTAGTGCTACCCGGGGTGATAACTATGGAACGGCAAATGGCCGTATACATTTGGATAATGTCAGGTGCACCGGTTTTGAAGTTCGATTGGATGACTGCAGCAGCAATGGATGGGGCTCGCACGACTGTTCACACGCTGAGGATGTTGCTGTTATCTGCACTGGTAAGTTCAATGATGAAATATGGCCTTTACCATTATCATCAAATGTCTCCTTTCCTTTAATTTGTATTTCATTTCTATGACGATCACCTCGCGTCTATCACTGTAGCAACAACTTTAATGAATTTTGTCCTGGAATGTATCGTTTATTTCGCTTTAGATTAAGTATGAAAATAAAAAGGGACCACACATCTTTACAAAATAAGCTTCATGTATTATAACCAGACGTTGTGTGCCCGGACAGGTTGGCTATCTCGACAGTTGGTTTAAAACCATGAAAACTGTAATTTGAAGAACTTTACGTGGAATATTTATTTTATTTTGAGACTAATTTGTTATGCAATATGATAAAGGATTAATATTCATGATGGTTAGTGCTGCATCTTTAGTGCATAGGCCTACATTTCGTTAAATCCAAAGGCAAAAGGGATAAATTTGCTTTTGTTCAGCGTCGGGACACAACCCCCATCGTACTTTTTCTCATCGCTTGTGTAAACACGTATTTTCTGTGAAACTTGTTTCTCAAAGTATAAATAGGACGATGTACAGTACTTAATAGACTTCCAGACCAATTTCGGCTAGAACAATTTTCAGAATACCAAAACTATATTAACTATCATGCTTTGCAGGTTATGCTAATATTATGCGTATATGAGTGCTCCATCTTCCTGCCAAAAATTATGTTAACATAGGTTTTAAACTTAACATAGTTTTTAATATCAAGTATGTTACTAAACATACTTTTCACGCTTACATCGATCGTTTTTAGCATAGCACCCTGATATTTTCTTTGTTATTTCATCATTTGCATTTTCAAAATGACATTTGGTTAATATTTGGTTGATCCTTTTGTTTGATTTAAAGTTCCCAACGAAGGGGATGTTCGTCTCGTTGATGGACACACGACAAACCAAGGTCGGGTTGAGAGCTATAACAATGACCGATGGGGCATTATCTGCAATCATAGTTCTTGGGGTGCTACAGAAGCGACGGCTGTTTGTCGACAGCTGGGAATATACCAAAATGACAGTGGCAGTGTTACATTCGGGACTGCGGACGACTGGAGTGGTGGTCCAATACACTCTACAGGCGTTAACTGCAGCGGCACGGAAAGCAGGTTGGATGAATGCAGGAGCAGCAACGACGGCAGCGACAATTGTGACCCCAGTGATGTGGCTGGAGCTCGTTGCATTAGTAAGTTTGCAGTAATATTAATAATGATAATAATCTGGATTTATATAGCGCTTTCTACGAAATACCTTGCGCTTTACAGATATCATTACCCCGGTCATCGGATTCATTCACAAACAATGTGCACCATCACCACCCCCTGTGGAGTATTCCTACCATATGGTCACCCTGAGGGCAGGTGGAATTTCTAACATTAACGCTTTCGTCATCCTACCAAGTCCCTACCTCTATCCTGGGTATGGAGTGGCAAATGTAGATGAATGCCTTGCCAAAGGACATAGTGTCGTGTTGGGACTCGGAGCCCCGACCTTTGCACTTCCCGTCTAGTGCTTTTAACCACTCGACTACGACACCTCTAAGCATGAGGTCCGGCAGCGAATATTTCATTGTAGCTAGGGTGGCAAGTGAAGACCGTGTATTAGGCCTTTGCAATGAAATGTCAACCACCTCATAGCCATACATGCTTAACATAATCGTAATGCTAATCAGAAACATTATTGTTTGTACTAATAAACTTAATTTAGGTTCAGAGTTAGGGTTCGCATTTAGAGTTAAGTTGGGCATTTTGGATTATGTCTAGATCGGGCATCCGAGTTAAACATTAAAGCTTATCTGTACTAGTTTATAGGAGGGATTAGACTGCCCTGCAAGGTCACTGGACAGGTGGTTATCTCATCAACTCAGCTCTCAATTAACATAAGAAAAAGAGGATCATGGGGGACCAATGGTCACCAATTAGGCATTGTTTTCTATAAAGAGGGAGCAAGAAGATACAAGTAGGACAGTGTGGCTTTAAAAGACTAACATTGCGAAGTATATACGCGGTGTAAATATTTAAATGTGATGCGAATGAGCAACAGCACTTTGGATTTCACAGAAGTGTGTTGCACAATTAAATTGCGATCAAAATATAATGGAGTAGTGAATATTATATATGTTTCTGTTAATAGATTCGATGCGAGCAATGCGATAACGTACTAGACTTTATTATGAAGCTCGCATTTGCATATCTTCACTATAGCAATCCTACAATAACAGTATTAATGGCCCGGTATACCCGATGCATGTGAGCGTTCTTTCATTTGCTTCATGCAAAGATATTCATGCATATTAATGCATAGGAGATATAGGCGCAATCTCTAGTCGCCGTAACGAAAACCCCTTGGAGTAGGGTTCGACGGCCTAGCTAGCTAGCTCAATTAATGCCTGGATTACATTTGCCCCGGGCGCCGTACGATAAATTAGTCTACGATTTGTCGTAGACATCGTAGGAGGCTACGGGCTACGATGTTTGTGTTTACATTATCTACGAGCATCGTGCCATTTATTGTATTGGCCCTCGGGGGCAAGCCGGGGCAAACCCGTGCAGAGGCTGCTCGGAGATTTTTCGGAAATCGTGCAATTTGAATGCAGTAGCCGTGCAGTCTCCGCAGCCTCCGCACGGAGATCGTACGGAGCCCGTGCAGCTTCGGTGCAAAGGTTGCGTAGAGAAGGCGCGGTGGCCGTACAGCATTCTTGCGATTGCTGTGCAATGGCCGTGCGAATGCCCCACGAGTCTACAATCTCTGTACGATTTTTGTTTGCACCCATGTCCACCGAAAAATCGTACGTTTGCTGCACAATCAGTGCGAGGGCTCCGGGCGATGCCCGTGCGGGGATTGTCCAATGCCACCTACGACATGTATACGGGCTACGTGCTTACGATTTTTTCAAATTTGTTTAACTTCTCGCGAAACAAAATCGTAAAGGCTGCGGAGCCCGTGAATCCGTACGAAAATCTTACGGCCGCCTCCTGCCTCCGCACAGAGGCCGCACGGAAAAGGGGATACGGGCAGGATACGGGCTCCGTAGACTAATCGCAGGCCAAATGTAATCTAGGCATTAGGTATCGGATTTGTCCGGATATCTTCTTTCGGCGGACGAGTGGTTTAACGATCTGGGCATAGCCGTCATTATTTGTGGCCCCTAGCTGGCCTTTTGTTCACTGTACGTGGCATGAATAATATTGAATTGAAAAACGTAACTTATGGAATAACGGGCTTAAGTCAGTATGACGCGGAAAAGGCTCGTTCAGAAAAAACCGCCGCGAACATTTTTTTTTTTGTACCTGTAAAATTCGGGTCAAATAAATGGCAACTCCGCATATTCACTGAGATCTGTGTTAAAACATTCAGAAATGTGAAGCGTATTACGCTTTACGTTTCCACAAAAAGCGCCGCGGTTTTGCCGCGTTACATCTGAACGAGCCATTTAAAACAAGCAACATTTATCCACAGGAATGATTTATGTGCCACCCAGCTGATAATCCTGTGCCACTCTGTATTTCTCAATGTAAATCCGAAGTTATTTGTTTCTGTCCCGAAGGTTCCATGGAAGGAGCTGTCCGTCTTGTGGGTGGTTCTAGTCCAGACGAAGGCCGGGTCGAGATCTTCCATGATGACCAATGGGGTACAGTCTGTGAGAGTGGCTGGGATGACAATGACGCGAGGGTAGTCTGTCGGCAACTCGGGTATACAGGGGATGTTGGGGTGGCTAGGACTGGTAGTCCATACGGCGCTGGATCGGGACCGGAATACCTTACTCATGTCAGATGCAATTCATATGATGACAGGTTAGAGGACTGCTCGCATAATGGATGGGGTGTCACCTATTGGTATTGCCAAAATGCTGGAGTGCAATGCTTTCGTAAGTAGAAAAAAACTAACAATCATAATATATACACCAGATGTTATGCCCCCTTTTTATGCCGCGGTAAAAAAACAAATTTGTTGTTGAGTTTTAGCTACCCATTTATCTCACCTTGGTCGAAGGTGACTAAATGAATGGTAACGGCATGTGCGCAACAAAGGACTTGCGCGTAGTAATAGTGAGCTTCTTCTTCTTCTTCTATATGATTGTTATTACTGAATTTCTTCGCTTGGCGAATAACTGTGCATTAAGCAAATAATTACCGTTGGTGAAGGTGATGGGACAAACTATCACTTCCGAGGCAATCTGGATGTACATGTAGCTATCCTTCCGAAGCGAAGCTGAGGACAGATAGCGTATACATTCTGATCGACGAGGAAGTGATAGTTTACCATCGCCTGAAACCAAAAGGTGATTATTTGCTTTATATTCCACTGTTTCCACATCTAAAACAATTTAACTACAAAAAAAAAGGACGTGTATGCATTTACATAAAAGACACCTAGGCCCAAATTCACACTAAAAAAGTTTAAGTTTAACCCAACCCCATGAGGGTACGGTGCGCGCATTTGTTTTCTTTCATTGCGCTTAATGGTAATGCGCGCTTAATTACGCCTGTTTTAGTGCTCTTTTGGATAATCTTCAGTGAAAGTGCGTTGCCCTGTGTAGATAGTAGTACTATCTACACAGTGTAACGAACTTTTTGCTTCTCCCATCAATAATGGGCGAACTATCTTTCATCACGTGATTTACTTTTAACCAATCGTAGAGCAAGATTCTTAGTATGTGGAATATAATAGCACATAGCTTGTCGGGAAACAGTAGCACTATCAGAGATAGTCTTTAGATAAGATACACAAGAAGAATGAAATACGGATATAATTAAAGTGTAAAGAGATCATGTGATATATAAAGTGCCGATTGGCTCGGCCAAGGTCAAACATGAAAGAAAAAAGCTGGCTGCTTGTTGGGATGACGCCACAAAGATTCAGACTAAGGGCGTGTTCACACCGTAGTGAGATAGCGCGGTCTATCGTAGCACCCCCTTTTTTGAGAGGTCCTGTTGCCATGACGCGTGACGTCATGAGGTCGAGCGGTCAAAGATTTCGCGCGCTATTACGAACTAGGAGTGTGACAGCTCTGACCTCACTGCGGTGTGAACACGCCCTAAGATTCAGAAATTATAATTTAATTAGGTCATTATCTGAACGGACCTTAAGATACTCTAGCTGACATCAGGCGCGGATCTACGGGGGGGGTTTAGGGGGTTTAAACCCCCCCCCCCCCTTGGGCGGCCGGAAAAAAAAAAAGAAAGAAAAAAGAACGCACGCTGGAGAGAAACTCTTTCAAGTGCAAATATTGTGAGAAGATATTCGATTCATCTGGTAACTTAACCAAACACATGATAACTCTGGATATAACTGTGTATTAAACTGTTACTTGATTTAAAACGACGTTATCATGCACTGCTTTTTATGGTCTCCATTGTGTTAATAGATGCCAGGAAAACATCACTTACGGGGTTCAAATAAACACCCCAAAAAAAATCGGCTCGCCGCTTCGCGGCTCGTGGACGATGCTCCGCATCGTCATTATTTTGGTCAAACCCCCCCCTTAGCAAAAAGCTAGATCCGCCCCTGGACATATACACTAGCAACCTGTGCCAATGGCTTTATTTTGTCATATGGGTTAGGGTAAGGGCTAGGGTAAGGTACAGTAGGGACTTTTAGATTGAGTGGACGAGAACACGACGAACGCCGACTGATCATGCGTGTCAACGTACTCAACTGCCCATGTCGACTACAATTAGAAATCTTTTAGATTGCACTCGACGATATACATGCACGCAGGAAGTAACACTATGAACATGAGGGACAAAGAAAGATGACAAAATATACAGTTCCTCATTCTACCCTCAACAATAGACCATTTTCGTAATGTAACAAAATTTAATGCACAAGTCTTTGTGTAGTGCCTCAATACAAATTATTTCATTCACCTAATAAGAATAATAGTAATTCAATAGTCAGAATGCAAACTGCATATATCAAGTGTTGCTAGGTAGGTCAAGCCATAATGTTTGTCCAGCCTGGCAACAACTAATGTATGCAGTTTGGATTATGTCTATTGAAATACTATTATTCTTACCAGGTGAATGAAATAATTTGTATTGAGGGCACTACACAAAGACTTGTGCCTTAAATTTTGTTACATTACGAAAATGGCCTATTGCTGTGGTAGAACATCCCTTCACTGCTATTATGTAAAAACGTGTAGAACAGGTGAATATGCATGTGACACAGTCCTGTTCTACACATTTTTATATAATAGCAGGGAATGGATGTTCCTTTGTATACCTGAGGAACTGTATATGTTATGCGCACGCGGCATATACTAGTACCGTACTAGATTTCGGAAAATCAAGGTTGACGCATTCTCGATCACCGACTGAGACGACGTGACGCATGCGCAGTGCCTTAAAATGACGTCACACGTTGCAGTCGAAGCTGTCGACGTGCAAATCTAAAAGTCCCTAGTGTTTGGTTAAGGCCAAGAACTTGGTCAGTTTCGGATATTGACAGGTCAGAGCATTTCTCGCCAGAACATGACTTTGTGTCGTAGTGAATTTGATGGAACAGGGAGGTGATATCATAATATTTCTGTAATCACCCATGACCGGTGTGTTGGCTCAGTCAGTAGAGCGTCCGCCTCACAACCGGGAGTTGCTGCTACCTTGTTTGGCGTTCAACAATAAGGGATAGAGCAACGTCGATCTGGCGCTGCTCAGTGGCTGCCGGGCTCACGATCAATTGGGCAAAAAGGTTTTCCATTTTTGGTTTAATAAAATTTGGAGTGGACTTTAAAAGATTATTATTATTATTATGTTATTATTTATAAAGATCCTACGACAGTACTACCAAGCGTCATCTCAATAGACGACATTCGCTTGGTGAATTCATCATCGGAATACGAAGGTCGGCTTGAAGTCCGCGCCAATGGACGATGGGGAACTGTGTGTGGCAACTACGGGGATTACAGCGCACAAAACATGGCGGAGGTCGTATGCCGGCATTTGGGATACCCCTCTAAGGATGCTGAGGCCCTTGGAGGGGCGTTTTTCGGGACTGGTTCGGGACTGATCTGGTTGAGAAGTGTTTACTGTACCGGCGACGAGAACGACTTGGACGACTGTAATCATTACACTTGGCTAAACGGCTACTGTACGAACAAAGACGCTGTAGGTGTGAGGTGCAAGGAGCGTAAGTATGCCAAAACTATTTATATTATCCATAATTATGACTTGTAGGAGGGTCGGATTGGCTCTGAAATTCCGTTGGAGAATTCTGATGGCTCTCAGTGCAGACCTCAAATCGACCGGTCACTTGTGAAAAACTCCCCAAACTCCCATGGCCACTGCGCCCCTGTCTTTGTAGGTTCAAAGAGTTAGGATAAAATATTAACTCCTTGGTAGGTTCAAAGTTGTAAACTTATTCCCAGGCGATCGCGTAATCATTTCTTGCTCTGTCGGTTTCACATAAGCGCGAAAAATAGACGAGGTATTTCCATCACCCTTCTCTTTACACAAAAATATGTATAGTTACATTATTCCATCGTTGAGAGCATTAATTGAGAATTCTAACAGCATGACAAGAGCAGATAATTATTACATGCTATTAAAGACAGATTGTTTTTCCAGATATTTAAAGTATATATTTCTCACAGTATAGAATTGAAGAATAGTGCAAAATGGAATCAAATGTACCAAAAGGAAACAGAATTTAATTCTTTTTATTCATGACATTCAGTAACATATGAATGTTTGGTATCATTATTAATAATGAGCCATAATTTTCCTATAACTTTTGTATATAATGTTTTGTTATATGAGACATGGTAATGCACACGTTTCGATAGCAAGTAGTGTTTTTGTTTTGGTAAAATCTCGAAACAAGTAAGATTTGTCATAATACACCCCACCACGATCTTTTTTTGTTTTGAACAATTTTCTTTGTAAATTTTATTTCCTGATTACAGGTTATAGACATGTCGATTGCTTGTAGACTATTAACAAAAAGAAACCAAGAATAGAAGTATTATTCAGTTAAACCCGACTTTGGGTCTAAAACAAGTTAACCCTGTTAAACAAAAGGAACAATTAGACCTCAGACTAACCTCCTTTGTTTCTCACAATTTTGGACAAAGCCTAAAACTCAACGTCGTGTTTAAATCTTAGTTGAAAAGGGGCTTAATTGTTGTAAGTCGTATACTGTCGTATAATAACATGTGAGATATGATTTCAAGCAGATTAATTGGCTCCTGACAAACATGTTTTTGCTTTGTGTTTCATTTAGCCTCAAATTCTAATCGAGTGATCGGTACCATGGCCTTTGTTGGTGTGTCTCTGTCGCTGCTGGCACTAAGCAGTTTCGTAGCCGTGTGGTATACCTGCACTAACGCCAAGACCATCCGACAGACGCAGAGAATGGACCAGGGCATCCCCCTCACCACAGTTAATGCTCGTTCTACCACCATGACGGATGCCTGTCCTCCTAACAACGAAGGAACCGAAGTTACATCATAGTTTTCATCCTGAGAACCTCCGATGGTTGCAATAGGGACTTTTAGATTGCGTGGACTGATACGTGTGACGTCCATTCAAGGCAGTGTATTAAAAGGACGTCGATCGTAGCAATCCACGTTGTCATTGTGCACATATAAAAGTCCCTAATGTTGGGCTCACGTTGGCTCCTCCGCCATCTTAATTATAAACAGATTGATAAAAGATCGGCATGATTTGCATTTTTTGCGTCCTTTCCTCAAAATATGAACTTACCGACGAGGGTCGGAAAATATTTATTTTGAGAGACTACGTCATCAAAATCCTGATAAATAGTGAAGCCAACTGTTTGAATAATATTTTGACTTGCAATTTATGCAATAAATTTTTACCTTTGATGAATCGCTTATTTGGATATATCATTTGTAACCTCTCGTGCGTGAATGATGACCTTTTCTATAGCTGTAGCGCATTCCAATTCGACATCAAAATTCTGTTGATAATAAATATTCTAGTTGCACCTATTTGTAGTCAAACGTTCATTTGTGACTATTGTGACTAAGATTATTGATCTAAATAAATATATATGTGGAACATGAAAAATCATGGATCAAATATCATATTCTTAAAAAAAAAAAAAAAAAAAAAAATCATCTTCTTATTTTTTTTTTATAAACTCTGCGAACTTTAAAAACCTCATTATGTATCGATACCCACCGAGACGAATATTGTATATTATTATGGCAATGGTGGTCAATCATTGATTCGTGATACTCAGGTGGAATTATTGTTTTAAAAGCAGAGAAAAATTTCTGAAAGTATTCGGTTTATTCTCAAAATGTAAAACGTATAATGGACTCCAGGGGGGCTTCTATATTTTCAGAAACCCAGACCACTTGTAACATGGGCTGATTATGGCTGGCTTAGCGGACTGCCATAAACGATAATATTTTATGAACATAAAGTGCTTTTATTACCATTCGGTCAACAATTTTTCTACGCAGGTTTGGAATTGAATGACCAGTTTTAATTGACGCCTCATATTACTAATGGTCAAAACTTGTCTCAACGAATATTCATGCTCAAAGTTTTATTTATTTTGATGCTTTTGGAATTAAAAGATATGAATTGTGAAATAATATCCTTGTAACAATTTCCAAGCACTCTCTAAAACAAGTAGATTACTGACATTTAAAAACGCATTATAAAATGTTTTTCGGTAGAAAATGCTGTGTGGAAAAATTATTGGCCATAAATGCTGACTGCGTATCATAAAAAAAAAAAACAGCAAACAACCCGAAACTGAAATTTCATATGACGCAAAATGACACAACTTTGTAAAAAGTATTTTTAAAAATAATATGAGACCTTTAAGCATTCACTACATATCAGTACAGGAACTCTTGTTCAGCCTCTATACACTGTGAAGTATAGATTTCTGGAGTGGTCAAATCTAAGAATTAAACTTGAGAAGGCTTAATAATTATGTGTAATAATATGGTAAAGAGATACAATCACGGTAATATAATGGATGACAAAGTCTCAAAGCATTTTGTTTTTAAATTAAACGACTTAATTTCAAATTGAATTTGTTATGATGGAAAAAAGGACTTGTTTTCATAAAAAGGCATGTAAATCTCAAGCATTTACATTTTAGACCTAAGGTTGCATGGGGTCATCTCATTTCCCCGTAGAACCTGGATGTTTTAAAGGAAAATGTGTCTAAGGAGTTTTTAAATATTTTGGGTAGGCCTATTCATGTATTCCAGAAATAATTTGTGTTAAATTCATGTTTAAGTGATATATCATGTAAGTAGGGCTTTATATTATGTTTTAACGTCTTGATAATTGTTTGAAATATAACTAGTTGCAAAATTATTATTGATATATAATATATATATATATAAGTATAAGAAATACATTTTTTATTTTGATTATAATTTGAAATATATAATTTGCAGTATGTTTTTAAATGTGTGCGGGTGTGAGTATGTGCGTTGCGTGCGCAAACGCACTGTATTATGTATAATTTTGTATCTGGGTAGATTGTAGGCGTTTTTATTGCGTCTCTTGTGAGTTGCAAATATATCTGAAATGAAAATCAACGATTGTGTGCAAGGCGTGCGAAAATAACTTTTGGTAATACCATAATATAATCGGCATCATTTGTAGGTTTGTGTATTAAATTTCCTTTAGTTATATTATTTATCTTACATAAAAACAAAATATATCATCATTATATCTAATGATCATGGTGATAGAGATATTACGTTGCTCTAGTCAACCAGATTAACCGTTGATGGCCATATGGGCGTTATTTCATATACTTTATCAGGAAGATAACTTCCTTCTAGCTTTTAATTTGATATTCCATTTTTTAAAACTCGTATAAAATCAATAAACCAAAGAATAATATTTTGCAGTACAATTCTAACAAAGGATTTTCAGAGATGATTTTTTTATTGTGGAGAAACGTTTAGTAAGCAATACTTCCTGGCTAAGATCTCGTTCGATTTTCTGAAATAAAAAAACTTTTAAAAAGATTGGTCCTGAATAAGGAGGGATCCCCCACCCTCCCCCGTAAAAGAGAACAGGAGAGAGAGAGAAAGGTAGTGTGTGTGTGAGAGAGAGAGAGGGGGGAGGGGAGAGGGGGGGGGCGATTTGTAATCAGACAGGTGAGTTAGATAGCGGGCAACATACAGTGAAAAGAAAGAGAGAGAGAGAGATTGTTGATCCTATTCCCGCTCACTCCCGATCCCGATGGGTAGTTGTGTCTCACTTTCCTTCATTGTGGTGTTCGCAAACTGATTAATATACCATATATTATTTGTATATATCTAGCAGAATGTCGGTACTTAAAATGAATTGTGGCGCGGTTGGAATTTATGTGCATCTTTCTAACCTGCGACTTTTAATGGTACGATCCAGTATTGAAACAGTTAAGTGGCCCCTTTTTAAAAATGGGTCATTAAATAAAAACCCAAACAAAATAATGTTATATCTTAATAATAATTAAAAAAGATGTATATACATTGTGAATTCGTAGCATTTTGGCTGCCGGTCTCACGATCAATTGGGCAAAAGAATTTCCGTTTCGGTTTAATAAAATTTGGAGTGGACTATTAGGCTATTATTATTATTATTATTATTATAAAAGACGCCGATTTAGCGATGATTACGTCATTAGAACATGTTTATTATTTTGCGCGTGCATCCGGAACTTCAGACGCTGAAGGTTATTGGTCACTCAAGCGTTTTTGTTTCCTTTATTCCGACAAAAATATACAATTAATCAAAACAAGTTTAATACCAGAAGAAAGCTAACGATTAGTATATTAATTGTCACCCCAAAGCCACCTGACCACAATCGAATGAGTGAGAGTTTGCGAGAGAGGCCAAAATGTGATTGAATATCGCTTTTTTGCTCTTCTCCGATACAAAAAGAGACGACATTGTGCTTGATATCTATGTTTTTACGATCGTATTATTTTAGCGATTATCCCGGTATAACAGGTGTGCAAAATGGAAAAACTACTGTAGTAAAAGCAGGGTGACCGCCGAGGTACTGAAATCCAGAACGGGTTTTGGCCAAATCTACGGGCGTTCTCAATGACGCCCCAAGTGAATCAAGTGCCTCGATACAAAACTATTTCATTCACCTGATAATAATAATAGTATTTAAATAGACAGAATCCAATCTGCATACATAAGTTGTTGCCACAATTATTACATGCAGTTTGCATTCTGACTATTGTGAATCCTAGGCAGGTGAATGAAATAATTCTCGGGGGAAATAAAATTTAATCGTGGTTTATTTCTAATTCCATAACGGTGCTTTACACATAATGCTGAAATGACATAATTTTCCATTTTCTCATTTTTTAGTAAATTGTTGTAAAATGACAAATTCCTAAATTTACCGCTAGGCAAGAAGGGCCCGCGGAACGGCGGGGATCGGGAGCCGAATTTGTTGAAATAGAATATTAAAGAGAAATAGAAAGAAAGAGAGCAAGAAAGAAAGAATAGATAACTGCCAGTGTCACAACAAAATATGGTATCGAAAATGCTCATCTCATTTTTTAGTAAATTGTTGTAAAATGACAAATTCCTAAATTTACAGCTAGGCAAGAAGGGCCCGCGGAACGGCGGGGATCGGGAGCCGAATTTGTTGAAATAGAATATTAAAGAGAAATAGAAAGAAAGAGAGCAAGAAAGAAAGAATAGATAACTGCCAGTGTCACAACAAAATATGGTATCAAAAATGCTCATCTGACCGTAATTTAGAAGCTAAAACCCTTGAGCTTCTGGGGGCCCTGCCCGCTGGACCTCACGCCAATCAGTTTCCTGCCAGTGTAACAAATACGATATAAAAATATGTTCATCTGACCTTTATCAAATGCCTAAAACCCCTGAGATTCCGGGGTTTCCACACCCTTGACCCCACCAGGGGCCCTAAGGCGGGACCCTGAATGCTCATCTGACCGTAATTTATTGCCTTAAACCCCTGAGTTTCCGGGGGCGGACAAGGTATCAAAATATGTTCATCTGACCGCAGGCGCGTAGCCAGGGGGCGGTGGGGGCGGCCCCCCTGAAAATAAAGCTGGCCAAAAAAACGAGGATTGAAAAGGAAGAGGACGTAGGAAGAAAAAGGAGCAGACAAAAAACATTTTTGAAATCCGGACAAGGATTAAGAGTCGAAAACGGTACAACGATTGTCTTCTTTCTCTAATAATTGAATGAAATGTCAAAGCCTCCGCGCAGTAGGGGGGGGGGGGACTGAACTGAGACAAGGATTAAGAGAAGAGAATGTTTTAGCGCGAATCGTCTTCTTTCTTAAATAATGTTATTGAAACGTCAAAGCTTTCGCGCTTCGCGCGGGAGGGGGGGGGGGGAAACTGAATTAAGACAAGGGTTAAGAGTCGAGAATGGTAATAC